>JBCEWB010906216.1:3152-15643 GCA_039654565.1 Peronia peronii
TTAAAAGTTTTGTTTGTTTGTTTTTTTTCTCATTTAACTGACCTTCATTTTAGAATGGCCAAAAGAAAAAAAAAAAAAGAAAAAAAAAATGCCAAAAGCTCCAGTGGTCTAGTACTTTACAGCTGATCTTTACAGAAGTAAAGGCAGTGTATGTTGAAACAGAAATCAATGCGATACAAGCCTTTTTCCAGTTATTTCACAGGTTTAAATATAAAACAAAACAAAATAAAACGAGAAAAAAAAAAGAGAGGGTTTTATATGGATGCAACTCTTCTTCCATGGAGAGAGAAAAATATCACTTCTTTCCTATAAATGAGAATTTGTCTACATATTTGTTTTATTGCCCAAAACTATTTTATTAATTCACCATAAAAATCAGCCTATCTGAAAAACATGAGGAAATAAATTACTATGGGCACTAAAAGTACAATCAAAGGAACAAGCCCTGCACCATGAATTGTACAATAACTAATGCAATCACGTTGAAACAATGTTATATATTAGCTACAACAAACTTTATTACTGCACAAAATTTCTGTTGCATTATATATAGAATTAATGTTTAAAATGATAGTTTCTATATATACTTTGAGTGTTTGATTATACATGTTTAGTTTCATTCACAATGACTAGCCAGTACTTATACTTTGTTCACTGCAAATTTTTTTGGACACATTTTATATTATAACTTTTTCTTTCATGTGACCTAGATGAGTTTGTGTTATCATGCAATCTATTGTTTTATCCCCAGTAATATAAAATTTTAATTGGTTTTGGCCCTTAATAGAGTTACATACATGAAAAGTAAAAGGAAACAAAGAAAACTTTTTAAAAAAAGGTTGGGTAGAGGTTTGCCCCAAGCCTTGATAACCATCAACACAGTATATGGGATGACCATATGACAAACCCATTTGTGTATCATTGCTCTCAGCGTGTGAAATGGGTCAGTAAGAAAAGAGGCAACTAGGGTTTAGACACTATGTATATATATATATATATATCATGCCATGATAAGAGAAAATGCTCACACTGATGAGATCAAAACAGTGCTGTATATGAGAAATAAAACACTGATGCATTTATGCACTACAATAGTAAGCAAGAGAGAACGGGAATGTAATGACATACAATACCAGGACTCTCATGTTAGACATATGGATGCATTATAGACCATTATCTTTGATCCCAGCTGATAAACCATTTCACATTTCTGATGTTAAAACAGTAAAGACATAGCAGTGAAGAAATGCTGAAATAACTGAATGCATCTAAGTCAATTAATTTTGCAAAAGATTCTGCAACAAAGCTAGGAAGTCAGTCATTTTTTCAGAAAAAAAATTGAAAGTGAATTAATGTAAATAATTTTTTTTATTATTGCAAAACTATGATGTGTTTAAAGCAATATAAATTTGAACGGATTTTTTTGGAGATCATTCATGTGCAACAGCATGGACAGACATGCTTTGTGCGCTAATTAAGTTTGAAAAGCGTTATCAATAATTCAACTGTTTCAACCCACTGCTGCATTTATCATAATTAAAAGCATATGTAACAAAAAAAAAAAAAAAAAAATTTCTTTGTAGAAAGCCCACATATTTCAAGCCTGCATTAGTTATAATATGAATTTGTAAAGTGCACAGGACAAAAAAAAAAAAAAAAAAAACAAAAAAAGAAAGAAACAACATCCTAATAGGGATATAGTGTGAAAAAACAAAATGCAGGCTGTTCTTAAGGCGTGAGCAGATACAGAGCTTACAATAAGTAATAACTTATGAGGAATGGGAAGAACAAAGTAAAGTTCAAGATCCAAAGTGTTATTCATTAACAACTAACAAGTTCCATTCCATGCTGGTACAATTTTAATGATATAAATGAAAATCAGTCACTTTTGGTCATAATGAGCAAGCCAAATACGCAAATGAAACTTACTTGAGCATGGAAAATTTTAACGTTTAGCTGCAAAAGAAGATTTTTTTTAATGTTCACTCCTGTAATGGGAATAAAGAAAGCAGTGAGGATGCAAAGAAAGCAAACAATGACAGTGAGAGAGAGGAAAGCGTAAGACAATGAATGACAAAGCCTATTCCTAGCACTAAATTTAATTTTGGTGAAACACAATATTATAGTAACGGTGCACCCAGACTGTCACCGAGGCAAACAAAGAAAACATACCATGTAAGATGTCATGCTGCTGGATATTTTAACCATACATCTTGAAAAATTACTTGGTGGTCAAGGCAAGATATATAATTATGAAAAAGAACAGGGAACAATATTGTATCCTCTATAAATCTTGTTATGATTTGCGAGCCATTTGTGATTTTGACTGCAGAGTACCCAAATAAAATAAATCAAGAAACACCAAAAAAAAAAAAAAAAGTATATGGAGAAATAGGCCGAGCACTGCAATATATACAACAGGGCATTATACTATGAACCACACACACATTAAGCTTTTGAATCTATTACAGGGAAAGTCATCAGTGTGCCATGAAAGCTGAACTTTCAGCAGGATGCTATATATATTCCTGTTCAAAATGCTGAAAATCTTGGAGCCAAACACACACTGCATCATAGATTTTGAACCATTCTTGAAGAGCATATTTAAACAAAAAATGTAAAAAACTGTATTTTTATTTCTGAACATTCACACAAAGTGTTTTTAATGTGTAAGACTTGTTAAAATTATGCAAACTTTTATTAGAAAATCTGAAATTTAAAGCTGGCCATGTCTGTGGTACTAAAATATTATAGCTCAATTCTTTTTATTCACAACACTAATGGATCACAAAATCATATTTCTGCAAGAAAGATATCAGACTTCTGCCACGCTCAGCAGATGCAATTCAACTTAATAATAAAAGAAAAATATAGATAAAATGGTACATAAAGTAAATCTTATGATCATTATTTAGTATATTTGATCCTATCAGCGTCAACTACGTGATATGCTGCAAACGAAAATGGTGTTGATATTCAGATTTCTTAATCTTCAATTCAGTGTTAGCATGTATGTAACTAAAACAATCTCTTGTATCTTTTGCTCTGCCATTTTGTTTCTGATAGGCTACAGTGAAGTGGAAGAAATTCTATATTTTTACAACATAAAAACTCTTTACTCTAAACAATGCAGTTAACATTTTTGCTGATAAGAACTATTTGTGAAACTTATTTACAACATTGATCAATAGGAACTGAAAGGCACAGATACTGTTATGTACATACCCAAAACTGTGCTGAGTCGATATATCATGTAATATTTGAATGAAACAGAAAGTGAGAAGAGGGTGATGAGCCTGATGTGTTTGAGAAATTGAAGAGATTAAATGAAAAAAATCTCACATGCTTTTAAACTCTGAACAATATAAAAAGTATGCTTCATGTTATGATACAAGGGGAACCATTATATATATAATAACCAGGCAACCTTCTAGTCACACTGAAGTAATGCAGACAACACAACGGATAAAATGCTCTGAACTTGAAATTGACTCTACAGGAACATGGGTCAGAATACTTATCAGAGCATCTGTTCATCACAAGCTACTCTATAGCCCTGTCCAAACACTCTCTCACATACTCAATAGTCAGTGACCTTTTCCATAAGATGATAAGATGAAGAGAGGCAATTGTTTGCAAATGAGATGCGACACGATGAAATCAGGCTCTCGTCAAATTTTGACCATGTGTGTGGAGTTTTTTTGTACCAAAGTTAATCTGATCCATTTCCCTTTCTGTGTGTGAAAAAATTTTTGTTCTACCTTAGGTAGAAGCCGAGCTATTGGCAATTAAAGCTGATGGGGGTGACCTGTTGCTGCAGCTCAATTTAGTGAGAAAATGGGTGATCACTTTTGTAAATCCTTATTAATCTTTGTTAGCCCATGCCACTAAACTACAATTTTGGGGCCTTTACTCAATCTATTTCAGCAAATTTAACTCCGAAATGCATTGTTACATTGATATTGAAGGGTTTTGTTAAGAAAAAAAACATTATGTTAAAAATTCGTTCACTGTTGAAAAACATGTGATTTCTACGGTCGCCTCAGTTTGACGAGAGCCTGATTTCATCGTGTCACATCTTAAATAACTGTAGAAAGGATTATAATTAATTTGTGGGCCTCCATCAGTGATACTGTGGTGACTATCTTCCTCTCCCTTGTCTAGTTCTGACCTATTTGTTTTAGTGGTGAAAGCAAATTCGTCCATGTGAAGTATGAAAAACATTCTATCTCCATGCATGCAAGATTACATGAAAAACCATCCCCATTTTATGCTAACTCACTGAGTACAAATGAACCATCATGCCTCATTATAAAATGCAATGATGTGCACTGAAGTTTGAACACGGATCTAAACTCAACACCCTGAAATGGGAGCTGAAATGTATAGCCTTACTCCTTCAAGTTCTAAGATGTGGTGAGCTGTTCTGAAAAATCTGATATATTTACAATGTATTTTTGCAAGCTATACATCTGAATTGGAGGGGAGACGGTTGAGATATCTCTACATTTGAACTGATAATTCAGACAATGTTGAAACTGCAGACTATGACGACAAGATTTGTGGCATGATATTCGATATGATTTTAAAAAAAACAAATCAGACTGGACCAGACACATTTATTAAATTTAAACCAAGATCCCTCTGAAGAAAATAAAAAAGATGAAACAACATTGTAGGAACTAGTTACCAATGGCAAACATTTCTGATCCCCTGAAGTAGCCAAACTAGAGTAGGGGATCAAACAATTTAAATTTTGTGGTGTTTTCTTCACATATACTGGTATTCCAATCTAAAATCAGTCTAGGAGGATAGTCTACGTAAATCATTTCTAATTTCTAAAGTGCTTTAATTTTTTCAGCCTCTATCTTCAATTTCTGTCATAAATTATTAAAATGCCTAAATCCATAATAAATAAAATTAAACAAATAAAAATAAAAACAAAACACCAAACAAAAAGATAAGACAAATTTACGAATTTTCTGTTCTTCTTATCATCAAAAGACCAAATAAAAAAAAAAAGTGCATAAAAGACCACAACCAATAAACTAGCAAAATTAAATTTTAATAATTTTTCAATTTGAAAATAATTCAAAATGTGTCCAACATACTTAATACATTTACACTGATGAGACTGGGACTTTGGATCAAAACACATTCCCTACATAAAGCACAGATTTGAAGGAGGGATTCTGTATCCATACAACAGCATCCAATATTTCCAATTGAAAGAACACAAATTTACTTCACTATTCAATTAGTCTCAATATTCATAAGTCATTAAACCCTAAATTTTACCTCTATCCCAAGCTTTTCAGCACTTTTATTATGATCTCACCTGGATCTAGATCTGTTGTTTTCAAAATTTAAAAGATCCTGAAGGATCCCCCCTGTCCTCTCAACTATTTTCAGTAAAGGATAATGTAAATGTATATATTTATATATTATTCAATTTTTCTAAAAATTCAAACATGCATGATGCAATTATTTCATGGCAAGTGCCTTATGAATGACCTGAAATGGTTTCCATATGAGATGTGACAGGATGAGATCAGGTCCTCGTAAAATTTTGAACATAATGGAGTTACTGATACCACTGTGAAGATTTTTCATTTTCCTTCCAGTATGTGAATAAATTTTTGTTCTATCTTAAGCTGAGGTCCAGATTATGATTACAATCAGATCTATAGATGATGGGAGTGACCTGTTGTTGCAGCTGAATTTACTGAGAAAATGGCTGATCACTTTTGTTACTCCTTAGATTAGGACAGGCCACTAAATTACAATTTTGAGGCTTTTAGTACTTTTACTCAGCAAATTTAACCCTGAAATGTATTTTCAGATTGATATAGAATGGTTCTGTGACGAAAAAAAAACAACTGCAATTAAAAATTAATTCATTGTTGAAGAACTTGTGATTTCTCCAGTCACCTCAGTTTGACGAATGCCTGATTTCATTATGTCGTGTCTCACAGATCTAGGCCTATGTTCAAAGACATCAAAAAAACTACCAAAATTTCCAAACCTGACTATATGTGATGCATCATGACAGTTTGGTCCACAAGGTACAATCTGGGCAAATTGAGTGATACAATGTGAAAGAGTGATCTCTCTGCTATCCTTTGACACCTGTTTCATTGCTCAATGAAGTTATCTGACGGAGTTTAGAGCATCTAAAGCTATTGCACATTACTTGACGGAGTTAAGAGCATCTAAAGCTATTGCACATTACTTGACGGAGTTGAGAGCATCTAAAGCTATATTGCACGCGGTTGTCGAAAGAAATCAAAATTCTGAGAAATTCACTTTGAAAGTTTTGCATTATACCTCCTTAGCAATGGACCCCACATTTTTAAAAAAGTGATTTTAGCTAGACTCTAGATCTAGTTTTTGAGTTTAATTTCATGTTTTGATATGTCTGCATGATGCAGTGATGCCTCAAAAATAGGTTGGTGCAAAAATCCAAAATTCGACCATTTGATCCCCTCTTGAGTTTTCTGCCCCATTTGCTCGAAACCGCCTGGTGTACCTTGTGGACCGAACTGTTGTGATAAGTCAATAATAGGATTCCTTTATTTCTCTGCCAGAGGTCACAAAGTAGATGGAACCATTCTTCTGAAAGATGTCAACTCACATCTTAAGTAGATCTAGATCTAGGCCTAGATATGTCATCTAGTAGATCTAGAAATGTATCTCTCCAGTGAGTTGCTCCAAATTCTGATTTATGAAACTTGTGACTAGGCTAACCCCTACTAATTTGTAACCCAAATCCCTTATTAGAAATAAATAATAAAAAATGGATGACAAATAATAATACAGAACCTCTTTCTAAATGAAATCATATGTAGATCTATAATAATAATTTATGGGTCAAGCCAGTTTACATTCTCAATTATAACGCGCTATTATGCCAGATCTACCGGTAGACCACTACAAATGTATTGAAGCAAGATGATAAAAGTCTTAGTCGACTTAGTCTAGTCTGCAAAGATTCGTCTCCGGCATATTGCAAATAAATGGATTTTGAAACAGAACATGAGCTCATTCTGTATGATACTAGCTGAAATTTTAATAGAGCAAAAACAATTATTTACCTTTGATTGGGAGATGAATAAATCATGCGAGGCGTACTCGTTTGTATGCGGGCAGTTTTCTGTCTTTCTATGTCGTCCTCAAATGAAACCGAATGCTGACCGCGGGGCGGTGAATATGGTGATCTTAAAACTGATTTGGGAAACGCTCTAGCCATAGTAAATGCTGCAGTACGAATACACACTATTTGTCCAAAAATGTACCATTTTGTTGATTAAAATATGAACACACAGCACTGAGTGCCCCCTAAAAGTTATTTTCAACACTTTCCAATGTTCACGTTCAAATTGCGGAAGCGTCTTATCTACGCTCTTTAACTTCAATCAAGCAATCACAACTAGTCTGCAGTCCATAATCCACTTCTAGAGCCTAACCATTGATGAGTCTAACCGACATCACTCATAACCTGCTGCTGGTTTGATTTTAAATTAGAACTACCGTTCGCATGTCTTCGAAGGGTGCAAGGTGAGTCAAGTCTAGAACTCATAGATTCAGATCTGCTTGGTAGATCTAGATCTAAAAACAATAGGAAACTGAATAATAATTTACTTATTTAAAAAAATAATAAATTTTAATACATCTATGGCGGGACCATAGCATTGTTGTTTTCCAAGAAAGGTAGTTTTTAGAACTTGTGACATTTACTTATAAACCATTATAACCGACGGTACGAGCAAGACAAGAATATCAAGATCTAAATCTATAGATTTGTTAGCTGCATACAAGTAGAGCGGTAGGGAGAAAAATATTAGTTCTCGATCTATTGCTGTTTTCTGGGCATCAGTAGGGGATAATTCAACTTACTATTGATCATAAAGAACAGAACTAGATTACAAAACACATCTATAGACAAGATTTAATTGCTGGCTAAAGAGATGTGTGTCTTTTTTTTTGCATTTTTTAAATTGAATTCATGTGCTATACTCTAAGTGTTCTATACTTTTCTATCACTACCCATACTGATATTCACTGTCCTTGAGGAATGTTGGGCTGTATGTACATTTTTCTTTTTTTTTTTTGTCTGAAATTTTGATTATTTCAGGACATGTAATCATCAGCGATGACTGGAGTTTATCGCAGTCAAGTGCTGTCACTGTACCGGCAAATTGTGCGCCTGTCAAAGTCATGGAAGGCAATGAGTGGAAAGGCAGATGACACAGCTTTGGAGAAAGCTTACATTAAAACTGAAGCCCAGAAGCTGTTCAGGAAGAACAAATATGTAAGTAAATTTCAATGACAATTTAATGACAAAATTTGCCGTTCCTTTCAATGGCTTATTGTCACAAAATCATTTTGTAGAAAAAGCTCAGTGATGCAGGAAGTTAGTACTCTGCAGCATAATGTTCTTCCTAACTTCCCATGATGTCATGAATATCTCAATTTTTTGCAGCTTTACAACTGATGGACCTTGTGGTCCACCTTCACCAAGCTTCAAAACTTATTAAGATTGGGAGAAAAAAAATGATGCCAGTAGAAAAAAATGTTGTAATAGAGACCGTGCACAATGTTTTAATACGGGGGTTGTAAATTTATTGCAAATTTTAGACTTCCTGAATTTAAAATCATTATAATACGTGTATTAGTCATGATTTTCCTCTTCTTTTTTTTTTTTATTTTGTTTTATTTTTTGAGAAGGAGAGTTTTATTGATAAAGGGAAATAAAGAATATATTACATATATTACATATAATATAATAATAATGGCTGCTCTAGGAAGATTTTCATGCTCATGTCAACTGACTCCCTCAGAATCAGCAAAATAATTCCTGCTTTCATTCTCATTGAGATTTGAATGAAAAGTTTTTAAATAATTTGGTGGGGGCTGTAAAATGGGAGAGTAAAGCCCGCAATGAAATATTGAAGATCAATCTATCATCTTTAAAACTGACATATCTGTCAACTTGTCCCACTTTATTTCCAGGAAACCTCACAAGAGAAAATAAAGGACCACATCAAAGAGGCAGAAACAAGATTAGGTCTTGGTGGGTTGTTTGCTGTGGTCTATGATTGTAAATAGTTTTGGTTCTAGGGAATGCTATAGAAACTTTTCTAAAATCCAGATAGTATAGATCAAGTAAAGCTTAAAAATGACATATAATGTAATGATATTTATATGTATTCCTAATAGAATGTAGCTGTGGGATACAAAGACATGTTTTGAATCTTGCACTATTTATTTTTTTATGTATTTAGTGGTATTTAGTTATGGCCTCCCTACAAAGATCATCATCAACATCATATATGAATTATACAGAGACAATCTATTTGCAGCTGGCACAGGGGATGGATTAAGTAGATGGTTTGATATAAAAACAGGAGTAAAATAGGGATGCATATTGTTGCCACTCCTTTTCGGCATAGCAGTTGCCTTTATTATGAAAAAGTGCACAAGGGAAGACACAGGAACGCCATGGATTGACGGAAAACAGCTGGAAGACCTGGACTTTGCAGACAACATAGCTCTACTTCGCAATACCAGAGAAAAAATGCAAAACAACCAAATTAACTAAAGCAGCTGAGAAAGTTGGATTACAAGTCAGCTGTGAAAAAAACAAACCACTGAAAAAGTCAGCAATCAATGATGACCCAGTCTAATTGGAAGGAAAGAGAATTGAGGAAGTCAGTCAGTTTGCATATTTGGGAAGCTGTGGAGATCAAGAAGGAGATGCAAGAAAAGAAATCAACATCAGAATAGGAAAGACTGCTACAGCATTCAGAAACCTAAGCAAGATCTGGAACTCCAAACTGATATCATCAAAAACGAAGCTCAGAATATTCAATTCAAATGTTTTATCAACGCTTACATATGCCTGCAAAAGTTGCAAAATGACAAGGGGAGTAGAAAGGAGGCTCAATAGACTTGAAAACAAATGTCTACAGAAAATTATGGGCATTAAATGGAATGAGCTTAAAACAAGAGAAGAGATGAGAGAAATTTCAAAACAGCCCCACATAGCAAAAGTAATTAAGAAAAGAATATGGCGCTACATCGGTCCCACATGTGGAAGGGAAGACAGCAGAATACGAAACAAGTGCTAAGCTGGGAAATCAAAGGCAGAAGAAAGACGGGTAGACCAAAAGTGACATTTAAAAGAACTGTCATGAGAGAGACCAAAGAATTTAAGAAGCAGGAATAGAGAACATGAGAAAACTGGTTGAGACAGCACAGGAGAAGATCAGAATGGAAGAAGATTGTGATAACCCTATGCGGCGTATGACGGCGCGGGAAGGATTTCAGATTGAGAATCTGTTTGACATTGTGAGTTGTCGACGTCATCGCTAAGGATGCCTTCAGTTCAGTCATTTAGATAGTGGATCAGAGTGTGTTGGGAACACTAAACCATTCGACATGGAATGGATTATCGTTGTGCAAGTTATTAGTGAAGCAACAGTGGCAGCCAGAGCAAGGAGAAAGATCCGTAACTTTCAGCAGCTTTCAGTAGAAGAGACTGAGCATTTTACACGTCTGTTTGGAGCCTGAATTTTTTTTTGTTAGCATTGTGGCCAAAGCTGTTTGTCTTATGGAAGGAAGATTCAGAACAGATAAAATGAGACAATCTATCTCATCATGATGCCATGTATACATAACAGATGTAAAGAAAAGAAACTTATCAAATATCAGTTTATTAAGTAGATTAAATTCCTCCCAGCCACATTTTTGATGAATATTTTTTTCACAATTACCATTTCTTGTTGTTTCCAGCGAAGCACTATGGCATCCCTTATCCTCGCATGGTAAGTTTTATTCATAGAAAACATGACATCTGTTTTAATAGCTTCCGGGTCACAAGTTAAATGTTGGTGCCACGTCAGCTGTAGTGTTTTAGACTCCATTGCTGAGGAAATGCTTGATGATGATATAGTAATTAGTATTAACCCCTTACCCTGAGAATTTATCGGATCTTCCCGATAGTCCTGTGTGCCTATACCCCAAGAAATTCTCGGGACTATGACACATCATGTTTTTGTGTATGGTCAAAGGGATTAAACTCAATAAAATGGTTAGACATAACTAGGGTGATCTTCCTTGAGTATTTTCTGTGAAGTGACGTCCATTAGTGGCAAATTTTGTTCTGTGTTTTGTTTTTTTTACGGAATATTATTCTGTTTTCTCACTAACCAATTTTTGGAATGTACTGTATCTGACCCACCTCCAGTGACCCCATAACCATCATGGATACAATCTCAATGCATTTTATATTAGCAAAATATGTCAGAATTACTATCGAGATAACCACCAGGAAGGAGGTTGAAAGATGAAATAAACCAAGCAGAATTACTATTGCAAATTTGCATTGCTTTACTTACATAAATAATGGAGCTATAAATGCATCTATCTCCCTACCTCAAATTAGCTAAATTCTCCCCGGCACACAGGGATTCAACTATAGCAGCACTGAAGGGGTTAAAATCTGTTGAGGGACCTCTAACTTTCAGCAGTGACATGAAAGAACTTACTAAATAACAAATGGATGCTGTAAATAAATAAAGAGTTATTTAGCATGAATGATGGTGAAATACTAAAGTTATGATGTGGTGAATTCAGCTCACAAATTTATAGACTCATGTGGCCTCAATTTGGATTATATCTATATGTATTTTATATCATAATGTTAAAAATAAGGCATATTTTTATTTCTTCAGTTGTCTTTTAAATGTGGAAGTATATCTGAAATCTGGAAAACCTGTTCATTGTGAGGAATTTATACTCCAGGTTATTGCAAATTTCATGAACCATATTTTATAAAGTATCATGTAGTGTGTAGCATTTGCCAAACTTGTTTAGATGGCTAAAGGAACATTTAAAGGACTACAATTTGCCTACAGTATTCATGGAGTGGAAGAGTAGCAATAAACTTTTAAAAATGTTTATTTGATACGTGTATTCATCTGCATGTAATTATGATTTGTACCGATTCTTAAAAATTATGATTGATACGAAACTAATACTGGTGATATTAAAGAAGATTTCTGTGACACTGTAGAACTAGAAGCCTGTCTATTTATACTTTATATAATATTTTAAAAATAATAGCCCCAAAGGCAGGATCTTGGTTTGTCATATTTGTCTTTGAGCTAGAATTGAAAGCATTCTTTATACAGTGTAGTCTTCATAGAATTAATGTTTGAGAGAAGGAATTCTTAAATCTACCTGGCAGCTATTCAGTTTTGTCTGCCCGTTGTCAAATACTGTTCATACGTATGTACTTGCTTGGGGAATCTGGAAAAACTAAATTTGATCACAGCAGATGCATGTGTCGTATCTGGTGTAAACAAAATTCTTGTATTGTGAGACACTTAACATATTGTATAGGCACCATGTATCTCTGATCACCCTGATTCCGAGCATTTGTTCACAGACGGATCCAAGGACGACAAAGCCGTCGGCGCCGGCTCATT
>JBCEWB010906326.1:0-15642 GCA_039654565.1 Peronia peronii
TTGTTTGTATGCTCTGATCAAGAGTAGATCTAGATTGAATCTCACTTAAGTTGAATGTACCATTCTTTGATTTTGAAAGCATTATTTTTTTGCATTTGTTGTCACTGAATTCCATTTCGTTTGCATGCTTTGATCAAGAGTCTATTGCATCTTATTTAAATCTAAGTTGAATTTACCATCTTTTGAATTGCACCTCATGTGTTTGTCATTATTTCCTTCATTGTTTGTCATGTTTTCGCTTCGGCTGCACATAGGTCAGTTGGCCGCATCTGTGGTTCGTCATCGGCCGCACCTAGGACAGCCGGCCGCAAAGTGGTATGCCGAAGTTGTGCAGAGAACGTCCACTGCACTCTATAAATTGAAGCTTTAAAGCCGCGGCCAGGCCAGGGCCCTTCCTGCGGCTTTTTTTCTCCACGAAAATCAAGTTGGGAATGTGCTTAGTGCAGAAGCAATGCTACTGGGGGGAAATGTTTGCTTGTGGCCACAAGTGGTCAGCTTACTCTATGTTGTTTGATATATCAATTTTATAAAGATTATAGATCTGCTTTTAGTCAATATATGACCATTTTTGTTGACAGCCTAGAGATACGAACTGTATCAATAGTCTTTCTTGATCATAATTCTGCTTTATTTACATTGATACAGAAAAATCCTAACCAGGCTCTATTTATATTTAAAACAGAAAAGCCAACCATAAATATGCAACCTACCATCAAGCCCAACAACCCCAAAGTTGGGGACAAGGTAGAGATCACTTGTGTGGCTGATGGAGTACCCAAACCTACCTACCAGTTCAAAAGGGTAAGTTTTGACAAGGGATGCACCACTGATGACATTCTGACAGCCTCTCTCCATCTGTCCAGATCTTCTGCAGATCTCAGTCTGGTGGTGAGAGGGATCAGGTCCGTCTTTGATATTGTCCTCCTATCATAAAAGTCAACATATCATACATGATTGCAACTCATATGAATATGGTATTTTATCTTACTTTATAAAACTCGTAACACTCTGGGGAGTATAGATGCTGGATATTAGTCATTTAGTTAGATTGAAGGGGATTTAAGACCCAACAAACAGGCATTTTCAGGTGCTTTTCAGTAAGCTGAGAATTGTACTCAAAGATCTGGCAGGAAATGTTCAGTGCTTGGTGCCCATACTATAGTGGGAAAAGTGATGTATTATAAATGTGATCAATCTATCACTAATATTATTTGTTGACATTCTGTTGTACCTTTTACACAATCAGGGGGACAATCTTTTACCTGATAATATGGTGGATGAAGTCAATGGAATCCTGACTATCGAGAGTGTGTCAGGGCAGGATGAGGCAATTTATACTTGCATTGCTACCAATAGGGGAGGAAGTGCTGAGCAGTCAAACACTCTGGATGTGAAAAGTGAGTACACAAACATTAACCCTATGGCTGAAAATGCACTGTTTTACAGGAATTTCTGATAGACAACATAGTGAAAGGAATACCTTTCGGAGCTTTTTTTTTAAACCTTATCACATCAGTGCTATATGTTTCTTTGCCAACATACACAAGATGTTTCAGGCACATTCTGTTGTGTGTGTGTTTTTTTTCTTCTTTGATGATTTGTCCATAGTTGCTTCTCTTTTTTTTTTACACTTGTTTTTTTATATCTGCAAGTCTTCACTTTTTGCTTAAGCAGGGAACAAAACACAGTGAATTTGGATTGAGACCAGTTGTAGGCTATTCACAATTTACAAGTGCTCATTTGTTCTTTTGGTCTGTCTAAAGTTTTCTTACCAGTTTGTTTTGAGACCAACAGATATATCTCCCTTTTTGTAATCTAGAACTACAAATCATTTTATTTTATCTAAAGGAAATCTGGATCTGTGCAATCCAGATCTTTGCCAAGTAATATGGTACTGCATCCATGAGATGATCAAATAATATTGAAATATGTTTACTTTGATGCACAGCTGATTGACATTCATGTGTTTTGATAAGTCTGTGCATATGGAAATCCATAAACACATTAATGTTGATAATTGTTGAAATATTTGGAGTTACAGTTTGTTTGAGCAATTACTTTTCTCTTTGCCAAAGATGTCAGTAGCAATGTGAATGGGTAGGTGGAGTTAAGTCACATAATTTCCAGCATGAATTCACAGATCTTCTGCTCTATGATGCTGATATGATCCTGGTTTGTAGGGAAAGTCTGTAGGATTTTTACAGGAGGGGATGTCCTCTCAGAGAGCTGTGGACTGGTATATCATCACTGCTAAATATTAATGGCATAAGTCTGACCTGTTTTCAACTGATGCTTCATGGCAATCCTGAGCTATGAAAGGTGCCAGTAAATGTAATTAAAAAGAAATTCATCAACGGAATTATTATTAATTCAAAAGAATCATAATGGCATAGATCAGAGGATGACTTGTGCTACAAGTCTTGGTATTTTTTTGTCAGTCTCAAAAATGTTGCATATGACTTACTACATTATCTTACAGCAGTAACAGTTTATGGACAGGGTAGTTAGGATACTCGTGGAAAGTGCCTGCTTGCGAACATAGGGGCTAAGCCAAAGCTGGCAGCTCCTATTGCAATTATAGCCTAAGAATATGGTACCTGAAAGTGGTGGTCCTAGTTTTAGGTTTGTGATGAAATTTTAAACCATTTTCCAAAACCTGCTGTATTTTCCAGTCGTTCCTATGATCGACCCTATTCCTGATGTGACCGATGCACTGGAAGACGGACGGAAACAGGTGATCTGCACAGCAAAAGGTGACCCTGAGCCCACTGTTACTTGGCGCAAAGTTGGTTATCCAGCATACACTGATGGCACAAATGTGAGTTTTTAAGTTCTCATCCTGACTTACTTTCCAAAGTTTTTTTTTTTTCACAACTGATGGTGGCTATCTCCAGAGTGCTTCCAGAACAGATAAATTGCTAAATCTTTGATTTGGTAAAATTGAACTGGCCATCAACCGCCAGTATTGAGACAAAGGCAGCTGCTTAGTGCGAGGAAAGGTGAGTTGAAAAATATGATCATGATCTTTAGATTAGGGAAAGCAAGCAGTTTGTATGATTTTGAATTTACCTAACTTGCAGTTTAGAAATTCAACAATCTTGACAGATGTATACTGCTCTAGAAAACAGATTTTAAAAAAAATATATATGAGCAGTGTGTTTTCAAAGAAAAAGCAAAGATCTAGAGAAGAGAATTCAGGCACTTGAGATGCTACAGAAAAATCTTGAATGTCAGCTACAAGGACCATGTCACTAACACTGCCATTAGAGACCACATAACTAATGCCATCGGTCCACACTTATCGCTTCTGTCAGTTGTCTGTAGAAGGAAATTGGACTGGCTTGGCCACAACGTAAATGATGCAGGAAGATTGGCCGGCAGAAAGGGAGATGGAAGAACATCACTGAATGGACCAGACTGTCATTTGAAGCCTGCATAAGAGTTGTGGAGTGTCGAGAGGAACGGTGAAAGATAGCTTGGTGTTCATCGGCAGTGCCCCTGCAGTCCAATGGGCTAGCAGAGGAGGAGGAGTGTGTTTTCAGTCTCTTATTTGATTTAAAAATGTGAAGACTGTGACCATGTGCATATTTTTTTTTGATTCTTCTACGCATCTTTAATGAATTTATATTGTCCACACTGACAAAAGTTGTATGGACATTTATTACTGGAATATTGCGTCAATCTCATCATGTTAACTTTGAAAGTGATTGATACTGTAGTTGGTAAAATATTGACTATAACAATGCTGATCATTGTCTTCTTCTGCGATGATTGATTGAGTTTGATAATGGCTGTGACTTCAGAGTTACAATACAAGTTCTTTTGTTTTTTTGATATGCTGGGTAATCCCTCTGGTGGGCCATGAAGTGAGCCTTTGAATTCATCCTTTACATAATGAACACTTTTAAATCTCGGCAATTATCGCCGATCTCTATGGTGGGCTGGGAAACCAGCCTTGGGATTCATCCTTGGAACTCACCCTTATATAATGAACATTTTGGAGCTCCAAGTCTGTGATTTTCTTCATTTCATTTCACAGGAGGATGGGCGAGAGATCATCATGTCCCCTAGCACTGACAATACCAATGCAGAAATCAAAACGGTGACATCAACAATGGTATTTGATCCCATCAAGCCTCAGGATGCTGGAGAGTATATATGCATAGCCTTCAACTCTGTTGGAGAGGTCAACCGTACTGTAAAATTTGAGGTCAAATGTAAGTATTGGTGGTTTGTTGATTCCTAGATGAACAGAATTCACCAGATTCTTTGATCAGTTTATTAATGTGAGGCTCATGGAAATCCAGGATGAAGATGTAACACTCTTAACCCAAGAACTGCAAATCACGTATTTATATGACAGGTAAAGCGAATCCCTGCATGCGACGGCCGTGTTTATTCATGGGGAATCCTCGTTGTGCTGTGATATTTCTCACCATGTCACTTAAACTTGGGGTTTGTCGGCCTCAGTTTTGTCAAACTATCACCTTAAAAAGTATGCGCAGTTCAGTAGATACTCCTTCCTAAGGTAAAGGAAACTTTACTTAATAGAACAGTGAGAAATTCCATACCCAAAAGATGAAATCCTCTTGAACGGAAGAGAAGAACAGAAATCAAAGGCCACATGGCCCACTGAAGTCCTCTCAAGTGGTCTGAAACTACAATCAAAAGAAACTGTATTATGATGCGAGAGAGTATCAGATACATGCAGTCTCTTTGTTTATACCATATTGAATAATAACGGAGACTTCCCTGACCATTTGATCCACTCAACAAGTTTCGCATTGACCAGCGATGAAGCTGTTGAGAGTACAAGTGAGCTATAATTGATACGAATGAAAGCTAAAGTAGCCTATGTATCTAATAGTTTATATATCAGATAGCTCTCTTGTGCTCTCACTCTATGCCATCATTATATTACTTGTACATATTTCTTTGTAGTCACTGATGCCTCGTCAACGTCAGCCGGTCTGATCTAATAAGAATTTATTCTAAGTCCACGTGGTCACAAGGATGATAGCTTGCAGTTTACACTGAGATTCTATAATGTGAACGTAAATACACTCCTATGATGAAGTGGTACCGTCCAAGCAGTTACATCAGGTTATGAGCAAACCTGTAACGGGAATGGTCTGTGGGACGAAGGGTGATAAAATTGGCACCCATATGAAATTGACATGTCTTTGTGAATACAATCCCTTCTCCTACCATTGGCTCATTGCAAATACTATTACATGCGAAGAAAGGGTAGGGTTAAGGGAGGGATTAGAGAAAGACATTGGTCAGCAAGGTGGTCAATCTGGGCCTGCATTGTGTCACTCCGAAGCGAAGACGGAGTCTCTAAAGTCAGAACAAACACCCTGAAGCTAAAGTACTAGCATCGAGATCCAGATTGACAAGCCCGGCAAAGTGCGCCGCAGGGCGTTGTAGCCCTTAAGCTGGGTCGCAGTTCTAGAATTAAGAAAGAATACATGTGAAAAGTAATGAGATTGCCTAGTTACTTCCCATTGCTAGATACAAAAGTGGTTGACAAGCATTGTAAAGAAGAACAAATCATTTTTCCACTTCTTTTGTGAAATGTTAATTGTAGAAAATTTGGACAAAAGTTGTTCTGGGAGAAAGGAAACATTGTCCTTACATCATGAATATTTCAGAATCTTTCATGGTATAATTGTCAAGCTAAAATTGCAGAAGAAATTTCTGCCCCTTAGTAAACTAAGTTCATTTAACAACTTGGCTAAGAATGTCTTATTTTGTTCGCTGTGCACTTCCAGAATTCTCTATCTAAGCAACAGAATATTGTCCCAGCCCTGGAACAATGGCATAAGTCATATTCAGCATTTTTGGGATTTGGGGGAAAAAAATTAATAGCACAAGACTTTAGATGATTATGTCATTCTGATCATTATGATTTTATTTGCACATTTCTTTTTTTTTAATATCTTCTGACAGCTGTCATGTTCAGGAATGCCATGATACACTGGTCATATTCTGGCTGTCTGATCTATGCCACTATCATGAGCAGTGATGATATTTGTGTTTCAAGGGATTGGTGATGCAAAAGCACCACTTTACATGATATTGCCAAAATATACAAATTTCTATTGTCATGATCTCCAGCACACACTTATGTGCTTGGTGTGAAAGGACTCTAAATCTTACCACAAACTCTGTCTTGAGCATTTTTTTTTGAAGATTCATAGACAAGATTTGAAGATATACAGGAGTTTCAAAAGAGAAAAAAAAAAACAAGTAAACGAACAGAAAAAGTTGGCTTTTTTCTCTGTACAGTGAAATTTTCTCTTATACACCTCAGCCTTTGAGCAGAGGGCTTTGTCAGACTGAATTAATTGTTTACAGGTGATTAATTGTTACAGAGACATGATAATAGAGAAAGAAAAGTCCTGTCACAATTATCTTATGATGTTTTTGCTAGTGAAGGTTAGAGATGACTCCCTCTTTTGTCTTCGCAGATGCCCCACACTTTGACACAGACTTCAAAGAGCAAGAGTTCTATGGCTGGAATGGTCACACAGCCAACTTGACTTGTCAGGCCAGTGCTAATGAATTGGCGGTTATCAAATTCTTGAAGCCCAATCCTGACGATGTTGAGGACTTCAGCAAGGCTACTCGTATTGAGAACGAAGCGCCGTTCACAGTCACAACCACACAGCGCTGGGAGGAGTACAAACTGAGCTCAGGCTCTTTATTGGTCAGTCAGTGGTTTTCAAATCTTTGCTTAACCTTAAATGTGTTGGAAGAAATTGTCATCATATTGGTATTTCTAAAATGAAATTTATTCATGTTCAGTAAATGACAGGGCCTATTTAGTAACAGCATGTTGCAAATAATATCCAGTTACTTTATGTGTTGTATGATGTTTGGAAAGTAATTCATATACAAAGTATATATTTAATGAGTGAATCTCCAAGCAGATTGACCTCCTGACACTTCCAGTGGAGAATTTTGTGTACTAAGAAGAAAAATCTGAGTTGCCACTTTGCTAACAAAGTTTTCTAGTCTTGAAATACATTGCCAATAATGAGTGCTCATATAACTTTGAGTTCATATTGCCCCTAAACATTCAGTGATTTTCTTTTAGACTTTTCAAAAATTATTTTACCCAGCCAGTTGCATTGAGTACTTTATATGATCAGTGAACCACATTGTTATAGCTCCTGCTCTTCATGTACCTCAGTTTTCCACCCACTAGGACTAGATTGATACCACTTTTCACTGCAGCATATTTATGAGTACATTTGCTGAAATGCAAGTTCATGTTCATATCAGTTGTAAGAGGTGGGAAAGGTTTTGCACTGAAAGTCATTCTCCCACTATGGGTGAAGGAAAAAAATATTGAGAGAGAAAACATTTTAACTGCACGAACTTTATAATGTTTTAATTATTTGTTCCATAATTCAGAAAAGAGATAAATCCAATTTTCTCATTCTGGGAAAAACATGATTTTTTGTTGAATCTACATGTTTTGCTGAACAACTGTTCAATATAACAATTTGCAAAGTTTTTTTCAAAATCATGAATTCACACAAAGGTAGTGTTTGATTCATCTGCTAGTACCTTAAATTTTACAAATGTTAATCATCACGCTTTATTGTGAGATGCTTCACAGGGTTAAGTCGATGTCATATTTGTTAAGGAAGGCCATGAAAACATTTTCAGCTGAAATGAGAAAGTTCCATCTGTTTTTATTAGGTGTCCATCACTGGAAATGATGAAACTCTCTACGGCAGCTATTTCTGTGAAGCTGAGAACAGCTTGGGCAAAAGACATCAGACAATCACCCTCAAGAGAGCAAGTAAGCTACCACATCACTGGCTTGTCGTTTTCACAACAATAAATACAATAATGAAACAGTCATAGTTGAATTGAAGACCTGAGAATGGAAAGTACCCAAGTCCATTTTGAGAAAATTTCTCCTTCAAAAAAGATTGTTTTTTTTTTGTTTTCCTAGGTCATGTTCTGGCCTAGCTATTCCTGATCATGTTTGATTGCTTGCACCTTCATTATTCACTGTGAGATAAGGGACATAAGTAGTTTTGGTTTGCAGGCCTCAGTTTGGAACAAGTTTTTCTCTTGCATATGTTACTTGGTACTCATTTTTTGGACAATATACAGCTCTGTTATTGCCAAGATAGTAACTGTTCATTCTTTGGGTACATCTGTGTTAACTTTGAATGGCCTTCTCTGTCAAGTTGTATGAAGTCAGGCATCAAATTGGCCTCCTTAAAGTCATCTTATCAAAGAGGCTGAGACTATTTTTAAAATTTTTTGAAATCATTGTTCTGGCAACCAAAGGATTAGAAGCTGTTTAAAATGTGGAAATGCATATGATCACTGTGTTGAATTTTTTTTCTAAATAAAAAAAAATGTTATTCACTGTGCAATGAATGATTTTACTAGGCTGGCAATATGCTGCCTGTTCCTGCAGTGTCCCATAACAAGAACTAAAGTGCAAATGATACACATCGAAAGTCTAATTTCATGATATCAAAGCACAGAGGATGTAATGAAAAACTCCCATTTTTTCTCAAAATTTGAATCTGATAACTTTGTATGCTTCCATTTCCACTCCGTAATTGTTCTCTCGGTAACAGAATGGTACTGTTGAATCCTTTCAATCTGAGATACTGATAGATCAATTAAAGTCTTCAGTGCTGTAACATCATCATTTACCCAGGTTTTTATGCTGTTTGAGAGTAAGAACTGTGAGGGTAGGCATATCTAAGGGTGGTCTGTCTAGTGCAGGTTATGGGGGCTGACTCACTCATTATCCAGAGAGTGAAATTATCAAATACAACATGTGTTTTATAATATCATATGGATAGTAATTAGTATAGTATAAGCCTTTAATACTTTGCCTACACACCACTGTATGGGCTTCTGCATACAAGTCTACACACAGTTGTACATGTTATATACATGTATTCACTCAGATTTTACTGTATGGTGTACATAGACTGCTTTGCTCTTACCCTCAAACATGATTTTTTTCTTGCAGTAGGACATGGGAGATATATACTTCTTTTAACATGATACAGATGCACTGTGTTTGCTGTCTGTTGTTTCAGGTCCCCCAGGCCCACCAGCAGTCCAGCAGAAGGAAGTTTTCTCCTCAATGATGATTCTGGACATTAGGCCTCCCACCCTGGATGGTGGACAACCTGTCACTAGTTACTTGTATAATTACAGAGAATCTGGTGACCCAGGGGAGGGCGAGAGCGGTGAAATAGGTAAGCTGGGGGATACAGTCAGTGACATGGCTGGGGCTGACTGATTGGTGAAAAGGGGAAATTTAACTTGGGTCCAGATGTGATGGGTAAATGCGGGACCATGTGGGTTGGTGGACCAGTAAATAATTCAATTATCATTTACCCAGATGTAGTTTCATGTTTCAATTTAACCTTTGTTTTATTCAGTTCTGCTTCAAAATCATTCTTATTTTAGTCTGTCAGCCCTACATTTTTCATATTGCCCTCATTTGCATCACCATACTGAAGTACATATCTGTTTCTATTTTGTCAAGTGAAGGAGATCCCAGTGGCCAAAAAATCTGCATGTTGTCCTTGTATTTGTTCACAGAACTGTAAGGCTCTCACAACTGGCAGGCTCTGTTAAATCTCTGGCCTAGATAGGCCCCTCTGAATGTTATACATGGGATATTCTAACTATATGAAAGAATGAAGATGCATTGTGTCAAATATGCTACTGCCCACTAAATGTTTGAAAGAGCCTGATATATTGTGGAATATTTATATGTAGATGAGATATTTATATGTAGATCTAAAAGTTTAATGTTAGTATTGAATGGAGCACATGCAGCTCTTCGATTGATCCAGTGATACATTATGAAATATGGTTAATTACTAGTGAATATGGCTTCCCCAAAGATACTTTAGTAAGCTTCCCTCCTTTTCCCTGAACTCCCGCATTCGGACGTATTTAATATATTTATAGTATTTTTTTTTTTCAATTTTATGCTTTGTTGTCATTGTGAATGCTGCGGGAGTGTTGTTTTCACTCACAATCCAGAAACAAAATTGCGCTCTACTGTGCGTTGCTACTGGCAGTGGTCCTGCCTGCTGTGCTGCCAAGGCCTGTGTTTGTAGCCAACAGTACATGATGTAGCTTAGTCCAGGCATGTAGTGTTATGTCTTATACCCCGCCTGTCCAGCTCACATGCTAAATAGTCGTTCACATGTGCCTGTCATTCATGATCCGGTCATCGCTCGGCGAGTAACCACAGTGTCTTACCCTCCCCCAACCCACAATCCATCCCTCTTTTTGTGTTATCACTCACCGTAGGTGTGTGCCAATGGCAATGTAAAGTTGTGACTCGGGATGTACATCCATTCTGGAATCATTCACACTCACAACTCTGGTCTGATGCTGACAACCTATTTAGCTTACGAATATTTATATCATCGGTGCCACGTATGGAGGACAGCAGGCTGGCCGTAACTTTCTATCATCATATAGGTTTACTAAGTCTGTTCTGTTTACTTTACATAAGGGGTGATTAAAATAATAATAATAATAATAAAAAGAGACCGAGTCTCAGTGATGCCGACACAATCTTAGGGTGAAATTTGACTGGCCTGTCATTCTATTCGAATGTCTGTGCCAGCAATCGCAACGGGGGTTGTCTCACTCACGTGCTATTTTCTGTCTGTAAGATGGCCATTACCCATACTTCCTTTTTATGATAGCCATCATTGGTAGATTTAAACCTGCTAAGCAGCATTCTACTGTCAATTTCCCTCTCTCCATCCACGGCTAGCCCCCACCCACACTCATTCCCGCCAATGTGTGAGAGCCAACTGACTAGACAATGAGAGTAGAAGCAGAATATTTTGGGCTCTCATTGAATTAGATTATCTGCCAATCATCAGTCTGTGGCGCCTGTTAAAAGAATCTGCGTATAGATGTAGAACACCGGTCAGTGGTAGGAGCATTGGATCAAAGGGAAAGAAGGGGTGCTGGGTGGCGGGCTGATCGTAGACCTATCTCATTCATCCTCCCTCCCCACTCCCCTTCCTCTAGTGATACCCCATCCACCCCACCCTCCCGTTTTTGGCGATCAGATGGTAAGTAAGACTGCAAGGTTGCCTTCAGAACGTAAAAGGACAGCAGAAAATAATAGAAATTTGTGCATTGCATCTTTCGAACTTTTCTGAATGGTGCAAAATGCACTGAATCTATGCTTGACAGAAATTAAATCTGCCCATTATATTATGAGTTTTTAAAGAATGTATAAAGAAATGCAGATGTATATGTGTGATATTTAGATGTATATCAAATGGAACACTTAATGAGTGCATATAAGGATGTTTTATGGGTTTGTTATATAATGCATACAAAATTTAGTTCCAGATAGGAACAACGTGTAAAGATCGGTAAATTTCCCTCCTTTTCCCTGATTTTTCCTCCTTTTTGAGTCAGATATCCTCCTCTGCTATTGTGAGGATAGGCAGGTCTGTAGACCATTTTTTGAGTCAGATATCCCATCTTGTGAAAGTAGACAGGTTTGGGGATAATCTGTGTAACACAGATAGTGAGAGCTGATCTACTCCTTATCCTGAACCTGAAATTATCCAATATAGCATGTTTTATTTCATACTGATTATGGGGAGATAGAAAAAAATGAATTAAATGTACCCTTATATTATCCAGTTTGAAAAGGTGGACAACATCAGTGCTCACATTTCACAAATACAAGAGTCATGTTGAAAATTTAAAACTGAAATTCCAAAAATTGATGTGGTCAGCCTTTTTTATGATTATCACAAAATCAGTATAGTGACTTATGCTTGCTCTCAAGCTGTAGTGTCAGATTTTTCAGTTCCTGAAATACATGCTTTTTCATCGGTGTGGACAATTGGAAATTTGATCATGAATGAAATTTACAGGAAGTAATAGGGAGCATTTCTATAGTCCTTATTTCCATATAGTACAGACTCCAATGCTTTACAAATTATTAATACCAGAACAGACCCAAAGAAGACGCTAACATATATTCTTGGTCTCATGGGAAACATACAAAGGTGGTGCCTGCTAGACTTGGAATACTTATCAGTCTAACAATAATATTCTTTATTAATATTACTATCTGTAGTCGGGTACCCTTTTTAACCTGGGTCATATCACGAAATTTGTGTATTTTGTCCTTTCCAAAGACTAAATTTTGGTTCACACAAGGAGTCAAATCCATGAACTTCTCATCTTGAGTCCGACAGCCTAACCATTAGGCCACTGGTACCACCAAATGAAAAAATGAAAGCAGCATGCTATTAGTTTACATTTATTATAGTACCCAGATAAAATAAGATACAGTGGTCTCTGCCTAAGAACATGGTTGCCAGGAGACAAAACAAGCGGGCTCTAAGGAGGACAGGTTCTTAAGTGGATTGAAAATTACCCAGCCAGTCTGACCACAGATTGTCTTCACTACTATGATTTGTTCCCTGTGTGTGCTGTAATTAGATCTAGCAATTCCTGATCTTTCTTAGCGTATAATTACATCAATAATCAACAATGCCTAACATTTAAACATCACGTGAGTTTTCACTTCACGGTTATCATTGTTGAATGAAAACATGATACTGGTACTGCTATGTTATCCCACAGATAATTGCATGCATCACAAGTGATTCAGGTGTTTACAGACCGTCCGAAGTAGCAAAACAACTGCCCAGTCAGAAGAATAACTTATACCTCATTATCCACAGAGCCAATCACAAGTGCTGTCCCACGTCTTGTCAAACAAAGAAATGCTTACAGGTTAATCCAGAATGTGGCCTGATTATGCAGTTATACATCATATCGCTTCCACTCCTTTGTCTACCTGTTTCCTCCTCCACCTCTAGCACTGTGCATTTCTCTCAAGTAAACAGTATGATGTGAAATTATATCATAAGTATTCGCATGTCTTGACCCGACACTGGATCTTAGTGCGGATTTTTTATTTGGGAGTGGGTTCTTAGAGAGCAGGTAAATTATAGAGAAAAAACTCCGTTTCGCAGCAGAGATAGGTTCTTAGGTGGACTGGGCTCTTAGGTGGAGTGGGCTCTTAGGTGAAGACCACTGTAATTCACTGAGTGACATTCTCTTTTATTCCTCAGAGAAAACCGGAGATGTGACCACCCTAGAGCTAAAAAACCTGAAGCCGAGTACCACCTACCGGATTGATGTAAAAGCCAAGAATAATGTCGGCCCAGGAACTGCAAATCAGTTGTCACTGGACACCCTGGCCGTCAGCGCCCCCCTCAAGATGGTTCTTACCTCACCACCGATTGGCACACAGCCAACCTCATACAAACTGGCATGGCAAGAAGTGGATGATGGGGGGGCCCCAATCACGGATATTATTGTGAAGTACAGAAAGGTATCACTGTTTGTCTCTTTCTCATTTCTCATTCAGAGGTTGAGTCAAAAGATTTAGCAGAATATAGTGTACAGGTTTTTATCCATATTTTATTTTCTGTGAAGTCTCAGTTTATGGGTAAGCATTTCTGTTTCAGAAAGGAATGATAGCATTCTCCACTTAGCTTCTTCTAGATCAATCCTTCATCTTGCTTTACAGAGCTATTTTTATTATTGATACTATAATTTGTAACCACTTTTCCAAGAAAATATGTACCCAGATGTTACCCATCACTTTTTTTTAGGGTAGTAGAAGTGGGAAATAGCCAAAGCATAAATTTGTAGAAAGGGGAAGGAGAAGGAAATATCTGAGTTAATTGCATCATGAAATTTGGATTAATTTGTATGCAATACTTGGTTTTCAGCTGCCATAGGTCCGCAATTTATCACAAAACATCTGTGATTTATCCTACTTGGGTAAACTTTCCATCACTTGTTTGGCTTATTCTTAGCAAATGCAGTGCGTGTTTATCCCTTTCATGTATGCATTAATCAGCAACCACCTTCATGTGAGTGTTCAACATCCTGCGCACTGTGGCAGTCCAGTGTGTTTTTCTGACCTCCCATCGGCTGAAGTTAGGTGGTTGCAGAGAAACAAACACAGTCAATTTCATTTTCAAATTGTCTCAGTGTTCATATTTAAATGAAGGATAAATGATTTATCTTTTGCATCTGTCATTATTATCAGTGATCTATTTTAATACTCAATGCGATGTAAAAAGAAGCAGAAATCGAGAGCTGAGGTGAGAGAGAGAGAGAGAGAGAAAGGAGAGAAAAAAACGAAAAAGGGAGGATATTAAATATCATAGGATTTTGAAGACTAAAATAGTTGGAATAAACAACTTTCGTTTTTATCATGTAGCATCTGTTTGACTATGCTTTCTTACTCAAGGCATTTGACTCATAGCTTGATGGAAAGCTGAAACTCATTGATCTGGGTCTAGATCTAGGTTAGATTGCATCTCAGTTCACGATAATAGATCTTATGTATATTGAACATGTAAGATTTATTGGTGTTTTGCCCATCATCCAAATCTAGATCTAATCCAGTATCAATGCCTGATTCCTAGCTACACACTATGTTACTTTCATAGACTATAGCAGACGAGTTCAAAAGTGAGTGAATGAGACACAGCAAGAGCACAATTGTGATCAATGAGGTAGAAGGATCTCATTCCACTGACCAAAGTACCGTACATCAAACTGTATAGCTGCCTCAAAAGACGCTCTAAGACACTCTAGGTATCACGGAAATCTCATTTGATTCATCAGTGAGTTTCCTTTCTATTATTAGATCACACATGTCATTTTATCGACCAATGACAACTCACCAAAAAGGAGGTGTTTCCTGTGTTGGTTTCTGTTGGTCTGAGCAGTAATGGTACTGTGGGCCGAGTATCGGTTTCTGTCGTTCTAAACCTTAGGCGGTGATCTGGGGCATGTTGGTTTCTGTCAGTTTAAACACAGAAAGGGTTATGCTAGAATTCTGTCATGGTATGTGACTTAAGCAATTTGTAGAATTTCGTAATTCTTTGTGGGTCTATTGATAAATGGCTTATGTCACAATACCTCAGTTCCTAGCAGGTAGTTATATTATGATGCTTATCTCATTGAAATCACATGCCATTTTTTGAAAGTACGGTTGTCTCCGCCTAACAACCCGATTGTTGGGAGACAAAAAAAGCGGGCTCTTAGGCGGATGGGTTAAGCAGATTGAAAAGTTACGCAACCTGTCTTCACTACTATGATTAGATCTAGTTGATGGTTACCATTACTGTCTGTGAGGAAAAGTTGTAGGTAAGAAATTGGGCAAGTAATGGAAAAATGGAGCTGGAAGCCGTCAGAATTGTATTAAGGTCTGTGTTTACTTGTATGCTCTTTCTAATCCTAACTCAGCTGGTAATGGAAAATTTGCCATGCTGTTAATAGCAAATTAAAAGAAAACTGAAAACTAAAAGAAAACTGCCTGTATCGTCCTTGCCATCCGTCTCCTCCATATTTTTTTTAAAAAATAGTTTTTTGGAAACTGCACTTAGGAAATGAAAAGCTTGAGAGTTTTTGTCATGTATGTTCTAGTTTTCCCCTCATTTCAATGTTTGACCTTTGACCCACAACATCTGGTCTTTTAAGGCGATCTGCTGCTGAAAATCCTAAAATTGTCAAATCGACAAAAACTTCCATTCTGAAGGTGCACAAATGATA
>JBCEWB010906546.1:0-15642 GCA_039654565.1 Peronia peronii
CTATCTATCTATCTATCTATCTATCTATCTATCTATCTATCTATCTATCTATCTATCTATCTATCTATTTATCTGTCCCGTCTAACTATCTGTGTGTCGGGCTGTCTGCCCAACTCTTTGTCAATGAGCTATTGTCAAATGAACGAAAATCTACCGAAAATGTGAGTCTTATTTTACATGGAATTTAGCGCTTTTCATGGAGGAACATTTTCAGGGCGACCATAAATGTATACAAACGGTCTTTGAAATTTGATTTATACTTTTATCTAACCGAGCTATGGCCTTTTTTTTTCTAGATTTCATAGGATCTGTATGATAATCCCGTTTAACTGGATTTTTAACCCAGAAGATACATACAAATGTATACTTTTCAAAGAGAAAAAATTGAAAATGGTTCGAAAATCTATTTAACAAACAATATATTGATTTCATCAGAATATTGTATTATATATTTCTTTAATAATTGTCCTAATTATTCATCTCATTAACATACCTAGTATATAAAAGCATGAATATGTACAAGGAAGTAGTGCTGAAGCAGCTAAGCTGATACACTTTTTACCGATTTCAGAGATTCATAGAAATAAATCTTACAAAGACATGCACAAGTTGACGTTGAATTTTTATTGCTCTGTACTGAAACAAACGTGCAGCACATTTTAATCTGATTGTTGATAAAGGGCGGAGGCTACATATTTAAAAAAGTTAAGTGAAACAGACAAACAAAGCAAAAGCCGCAAGCAAACCAACGAAACAAATGACTGATCGACTGACCGACCAACCAACCAACCAACAAACCAACTAACCAACCAACCAACCAAACAAACAAAGAAAGAAATAAACAAACACTTTTTTTTTGTGTTTGGCAAATTAGTTCAGGATAGGGCAGTTCTCATGGCAACCGTTTCATAAATATAAAATGTTCAGGAGTGATTTTTCATAATTCCGCAACGCTAGATTGAATGAAGGTCAACAGTATCTATTATGTGTTGCTAAAATATGCAGACCCATCTCTTCCACCTCCTTTTCAATTTTTGGTGTCACCTTTTGCATGGGACTTTTGTTAATACAAATCTTAACGAGGATTCGAGTTATTCTAAAACGATGTAAGGTATTATAGACTTAGGGGCAACCTCTGGACCATACCGTCACTGGCAGTTGAAGCAGTTTGTGACATACTATTTCAGTATCACTAGCTTACACAATGTCAGGCCATCCCATTGATTTTCCTGACAAAGAACTTCATTGATGTTGTTTAGCAGCATGAGATTACTGGAGAATCATCTTTACAATGCTAAACTCTTTTGCTAAAGTCCTCATGTCCAGGCCTTGGAAATGAATTCTATCAGGTGTCACGTCCTCCATGCCAGTTCGGTAAGGAATTCCTAGCGGGTTACAGCTGGGACGAGGGCTACATTCAGAAAACCACCAACCTGCTCCAGCCTCTTTAGCACAGTGGACATTGGGATCCAAATCGTTGTCTACGTCAGGGGTAGAGAAAGGGGTGGGAAATCCAGGAGACACACATGATGCCAGGCTAGATATGTTGACGGTAATCTGTGATGTCATTCTAACACTGTCGTAAGAGATTTGGTAGTTGGTGGAAGCGTTACCAACCACCAGGCCGTGATATGTTTGTCGCAGTGCAAAACCTCTGCCTTTTAGACTTGTGTATATTGCTAATTTCTGCATTTTCTTTACTGTTGTCAAGTAATGTATGGCTTTCAATCCTATCCAACCGTTACTTCTCCCATCTGAAGAGTGAAAAAACCCGTTAACATATTCATCCCAGGTGTGATCAAAAGTAAAGTGATGCAAATTCACATCGTTTACAAACATCAGGATGTGTGTTAGGGCACCACTGTTCGTCACTGAGCAAACTATGCGGAAAGGAGAGGTTACCTTGGCTGGCTTTAAATAAAAACTTAAACGCCAAGTCTTGACATGAAAATATTGTCCCGATGATGCCAGATCTTCACAGCTTTCACCGTATCTTTCACACCGATATCCCAGAAAACCACTCACACACTGACACGACTGACTGCTTGTTTTCCAAATCCCACCATTGAGACAGGAAGTGTTAGAGGCAGCCTTACGTACGAAATAACGAATATCCACATCAGGACTGGTACAGTCAGTGTAGAGATGAGATTGGCCAACACAGTAGAAATGTAGATAACATTTGCCAGTGATGTCCAGACTGAAGCCCTCACAAGTATCTCGGACAGAGGACAAACGAGCACAGTGATCTTCAATCGTGGGCTGATCGTGAGCCAGTTCTACACAGCCGTGATCAAGTTTGTTCTGAAAGTTACATGATATATCTGTGGTATAAGTAGATGGGTAGATTTTCTGACTGTGTCCTGGTCTGATTTTGCAACAACATAGGAAAATCAGCAGAAAAGGCTGGAATCGGTTTTTCATTACGTTGCTTTAATTTACTCTGTCCACCTAAGGAAAAGAAAACAACACCAACAAGAAACAAGACAAACAAAAAACAAAGGAAAAAGTAATGACGACAAAATGTACGACACTTGATATGTGCAGCACAGACCAAATCTCAAAATGGTGTAGAATTAAACAGAAGTATCAGTGGAGGACTTCAAGCTTGAAAGCTAGGAATACCAACAAGTGGAGGGCTTAGTTGAGTTACAATATTTTCAGAAGAAGAAGGAAATGAAGAAGTAGCATAAGTACATCACTTTTTTCCCATTCCCCTGAAAGTATTGTCTGATTTGATAAGAAAGTTCTTATAGTATAGTCCATAGTGGTTGTCGGAGTCTGACAGTTACGAAATTAAAAAAAATATGTGGCCAGCAGTTGTCCTTACTGACATTAGAAGTGATAGTGGATACAAAAATTCACTAAGATTTTTCACGAGCAATAGCGAGCAAGACTGATCTTTTTTAGAGTAGGAATAGTAATATTTATGTCCGACGCAAATATTCATAAACTATATTTAACTTACCTAATAACCATCAAAGGGATGAAATGTATGGAAGAACCGAGTTACACTACCAAAAAGAAAAAAAAACTGATTGTGTTGATAGAATAACATTTTGTAGCTGTGTGAGTTACAACGAGCGGCCGAAGACGTGGGCAACCATCCGCAGAGAGGTAAAGCGTTTTAACGTATTTATAGCATATTTTGACACTGTTTTTGAGTCCTTCGATACATACCTGGTCCCACATAGTTACTCAAGTTACTAAATAGTTTCAAGAAAAAATCCCTAAGATTCAAATCATCAAAGGTCCGTCAAAAAAAAAAAAAAAAAGAAGGTCATAGGTCTAACGACTATGCATTAAATGACACAACATGCTGTGGTATAGCTGTTTTTAAAATCTATTTAATGATTGATGCCTGTATTCCCCCTTTTTCCCCCGTTATTTCAAATAGATGTTTGCCAAGGATCAACAGAGACACTGTAAATTTGCTTTTTAAAGGTCTGTTATCAGAAAAATAATACATTCGTCTAGAAACACCAAATTATGTGTGCTCAAAGGTTTCTGTGTCTGTGAATTGTATATATGCTCAAAGTGTATTTATGTGTATTGTTGGGCACATGTAAGGGAGGTTGTAAAGAAGGAAGAAACGTCAATGTCGGAGTCTTTCAAAGTAAAACAAAAACAAAAACACAGTGTCATCCTAAGATGAGGGGGAAGATGATCTTCTCCAATACAAACGAAGAAGAAGCGTTTTATAACCACGCCTTATTTACACTGAAAACTGACGTTGTCCCATAGTCCCGCCTTCAGAACACAATATATATATATAACACTTTATAATGTGTCGATCATCTGTGGAAATATATGCCCACTGCCAGCGAGGCGAATGTTGGAGCAGAACTATAGATTGTCAAATATTGACAGGAGGCCTTTGTTACAGAAAATATTAGTATGACGAACAATATAGAGCTCCAAACACTTGTTCATATGAGCGACCCTTATAACTGATTAAATAAGCCTTTTTTCACTGAAAACAAATTGTAGTGAAATTATCCATCGTCATCATCAACGCTATGATCGCCCACCATCCCTTGTATAAGCTGATGATTAAAGGCTTCTATTCAACTCAGTTCTGTGATAAGTTCATCATTTTAGATTAGGAGAAACCATTCCTTCCTGAGTCGTTCTGCAAAATAATATCTGATCCAGATGTTCAGAAAAACAACTCTTTGCCACTTTCATTGTGCAATATTAGAACCTGTCTGATGGTGCCAGGGTTTGGCTTTCTCTACACAAGCCCTATATAAAGACTCGTTATACATGTACTCATTTTCTCTATTGGAATTGATTGATCTGATTACGCAGTTCTTCATTCGTTGATTTTTTCACTCTAAATTTTGAAACAGTCATTAGGTAATGAACATGTTTTTCTCTTGTCGTGCTAATTTTTTCATCCATTTTTTTGGTTGTTGCTTTGTTTGGCCTGTTTAGAATCTGAAGAGTAAAAGTGTTTTTCCTGGAAGAAATGTTTGTTCATATCTTATTTGCCTAGCAAAAGAAAACAAAAACTGGTTCACTGAAACATTAGCTCATAATTCATAACTAAATTACGTTCTATATACGTCTTTTAACCTCCTAGTGGAGGTCATCTCGAATAACTAAATGCGAGAGATCAGAAAGGCAGATAAAACAGACCCAGAGCTGTCGTCAAAATGTAGGAGTGAGAGCTGATGGTTGGAGCAGTGATTGCTGTGTAAGATATTGGCCAGTTTCACCTGCCTAATCTACTGTGTACTGATTTTTAATAGATATTATTAGAGTTACTATTAGTGTGTCGGCCATATAGTTTTGAGGACATGAGTCCTCGCTTTTTGTTAACAATTGGACATCATCCAACAAAAACGTTATCTGTGAGGCTTGTTCTGCTTGTGTCCTTTGGGCGGGAGCAGGTAAAGAATGTCTTCAAAACTGAGCGAAAAAAAAAAAGAAAACAGATTTGCAGCAACCGAAATCGTGTTTCCATGGGGGCCAAAACATCGTTGAGAGAAATGTCTTCTAAATTGCAATTGGTATTAGAATGTGGTGAAGAACTTTGTCCAGCCAGTGATGGCATATTAAATTTATTTAGCTATCCATGTCATAGGCTACCCATCTGGAAATGGAGGCGCCCTGCCGCGTGCTTAGACTTCGATAATATTTGATGGTAATGACGCCAAGTTAAAATATGGGGTCTAGAGTCCTCAGTAGCTGTAGGAACTAAACCTACAACATTTATCTCCTGACTCAAGGGTAAATTTGTCGAGGTTGTGCCTTCATATTGCAGGGTTGAATGAAAGGAGACATGACAGGTTTAATTCTCCACTATGAAAGTAGAATGGGAAAGCTAATCGAGATAACCTCAACTAGGAGGTTGAAAGACGTATTATAGAACGTAACGGGAAAGCTTGGTGGACCGCTTTTGGCCACCATTTTCTCAAGCCTGTCAGATGAGGATAAAAATAAATCATAAAATGAGTCTTTCCTCCTTGACACTACTGATGTCATAGCGAAGAGAAAAGACTGAACAGTTACATGGATATGTAGATCTAAATGAATAAACTAAATACAATGGAATGATTTCAGGCAAACAAGTTATCAAGTTAAGCATACAATTTCACTCAATCAGATGAGGATATCATTCATTAAACAAATAAAGAAAAGGTATCGTACTAGACCTTCTACGGATTTGACCTACAGCTAGTTGTCGTCTGTCTAGCCTATGTTTATGCCCTGACAATTCAGCAAATCTACAATACAAATGAGACTAGCACTGAATGAAGAATCTAGCTATAGATCTAAATAGCACACTACTAAATGTTCATAAATATCTAAAATTCTGATAAAATGCAAGATCTAGATGAAATAAGTAAGAAAAAGAGAAAAGTCAGTTCCATTGCTCAATCAAAATCTTACCTTCAACTGAAGGAGTTATTATGGTATAGGCCAACACATCATTATCATGTGTGCTGGGCATTGGACTAAGCTCTTAGCCCAGCGGTCCGGCCTCGGGACTCCAGCTTTAAATTGCACACTTACCACTCTCTTAGATGCCAAGTCCACCGGATTCGGCTATCTCTGCAAGATACATGTCCTCGGATGTTTCGTTATGATATTAGATCCATACCGAGTCTCATGAACATTTAGGAGTCCTGGATAGATCTAGGAAAACCTCTGAATTGGCACATTTGGGTACCATTTTTTTTTTCTGGCAGGCCGGGGCATATTGACTTTCCATTTCCTGCATGCGTCCATTCAGTACACATACGTTAAATGACCACTGAACCATGATCAAATGTTTAGATAAAAACTTCTGTGGTTTCAGAGTTTCAATTCGAAGTTTTTGCCTTATAGGACAATAAATTAGAGTCACTTAGCTTTATTAACGTGTCCGTTCAGTTTACGCTGGCAGGGAGGAGATGCTGGTAAATGTGGGTTAGAATTTCACTAACAGTGTATTCTAGCAGGGAATGGTTAAGGACAGATTTGAGACACAAGGCTAAAACTGACCATAGACTTGCACAAAAAAGGTTCCAAAACTTTATAATGATTTGGTCTACATACATTTAAAGCTATAATCGCACCGAAAAGTGACATGTAGACAAGAATTTCAGGAAATAAAGAGAATCATTTGATTACAGAGTAGGTGCAGCCATCAAAATTGTTGAATGATAGAAATGTTCTCACACTTTTCTGCTAGCATGGACTCTGTGCATCCATTGTCACAGATCAAATACTCGTCAAAACACTCCTTCGTCTCTATCCCTCAGTCATACATTTTCAGGAAGCACATGGGCGGCCTTAAGGGGGGTGAGGGGGTGGGGAGGGGAGGCTCTTGAAATCGGGTTTTTGCTTTAAAAAAATCTATTTTGGGCTTTCGCTTGCTCTTACAGTTATGCCTTTTGCAAATATATAAATGGCATAGACACGTTGAAATGTCCATTCTACGGTCTTGATAGGGTGGTCATTCAATGGTTGACCGGTATCTCTATCATGCAGGCCTTGGCTCATTCAGGGCTCTATATTTAATGATAGATCGACAATAGTTCGCTTTGTAAGGACAAATGGTGCACAACATGGTGCACAATGGTGCACAAAAGACTTGCTTATGATCTCCGACACCAATGTCGGGAGCTCCAGTTGCGAGAATGCACACTGGCTGACCATTGGAAACGGTGGCCACACCGAAAATCAACGAAAAGTTTCATCAGACCCTCTAAAATGAAGTTCCCACAGCCTAATGAGACCATGGTTTGCTCCATTTCTGCTGTTTCAGAGTACAGTTGTGCACTGTCTGTCACAGCAAGGGTCAAGACACTTTTATTTCTGACCAACGAAGACGTGGCAGCCATATATAAGCCTCCAGGATCCTGAAACTGCTCTACGACAGACCATTAGTCATAATGGTAAAGGAACAAAAAAGGGGAAAAAATATAAGCAGATGCTCAGTAAAAGGCAAAATAAGACATAGAAATCATGGAAAGAACTTTACAATGTGAAACAGATCATGTTTTGAGTTTGAAAGTCCCGATACAAAACCTTCTTTTCAGTATTTGTCTCGTTGAAAATACTTTAAATGCGTTTTTCTCACAAAGACGTTTTTCAGCACAAATGTGCCATTTAATTTTTTATTTATCATGAACTTTGGCATTAATACAGAAAAAAAAATACATTCTTTGTCGGAGGGATTTTCGATATCATCATGAGTTTTTGAGAAATTTGACATTTTGGGTTGAAAATTTCTAAAAATTCGTGACCTTTTTACACACCAATTTTAAAAAACGGTAGAAAAAAAAACAAACAAACAAAAAAGAACAAAGAAAAAACGAACCATTTTATGAAAAATTTGCCCCCCCCCCTCAAAAAAAAAAAAATTAGATATTAATAAAAAATGTATACGCTTACAGTCAGGAAAATTGGCTGAAACATGAAAAATGCTATCTATAGTAATCTGCCAGGGTACCCTCACAATGGATGCATTACAAATATACTTAATACAAATTTTAAGAAAATTACTCATTAAACATTCCTTAAATTATTTCACGTCCATTTAATAGAAAATACACATCTTACATCAAAAATAAAATTTCGGATGTTATGGACGATTGCGACCAAGTGATCAAAATATACTCAGTGGTCTAATGTGACCAAGTTTTCCTTTTCGGCCAGTCAAGTTGGGTATTCTGATTGATTCTGGACATGGGATTAGACCTTGTAGATCTAGACTAGACTCTAAACTCCAAAAGAGGAAAATTCCACACCAGACAAGTGGCTTCACGACGATCATGATTATGGCTAGGGATACATTTAGGGTGAGGTTGAGAGTTAGCGTATTGATTTGGGTGAAATATATTCAAGTACTCTGGAACATTTAGTTACAATATTAAAATCACCTGGTCGGAATACATCATAGAACTACATGCATTTTGGCCACCTGGTAGCAATAAGCCTGGATTAAAAACAAAAATATTAAGAACTTACTTGTTTTCCGAAACTTGAAAGCCCTCAATTTCCGTTAATCTTTTTGAAAAATGCAAACAAACAAGAGACTTTTCTTTTACAAATCGGAATACGAAAGTCCCGTCATTCTCAAGTCGGAAATTTTAATCTATAGTGTCAAGTCGTACAACCAGTCTGCTTCTCTGAGATATTGAAGGTGTGTGGGCATGACCTGAGATTTTGTTGTTTGTGGTACGCGTACCTTTGTTACCAACTGTTACATCCTGCCCCAGACTCAAAAAAATTCTTAGGCTTGTCCTGCCTTTTCTCTCTAAGCCTTACAGAAGTCAAGAAACAGTAGTTCGTAAAAATTTAGGTGAAATAAAAGCCCAGACTTCAAGAATTTGGGAAATTAATTTTAATGATCTTCTGCCATTGACGAGGAAATCAAGAGCAGTCCTTGGATAAGAAAGCGATAACGAAAAGTTCACAGGATCAGTGCGATAAACACGTGCACAGCATGTTATATGAATTCTGTGAAAATAATTTAATTCCATAATTGATTCGCTAGTATATTTGTTCAACAGAAGCAAATCTCTCTCACACACACACATACACACCTTTAAACCTGGGTAAACTCCATCTAAGTAAACATTGTATCTTTTATCTTTCTGAATTGTAAAGATTACAAATAAAATTAATGTACGAGTATAAGGCTAGTAAATGTAATACAATCCAATCACTATTAACTATGCAATCAATAACCACAATTTCTGTTGTATAAATATATGTTGCTGATCTGATGTTTGTCAGCCTGTGCCGTTCCGTACTTTATCAGACCATACAACTTCATAAATGGTCCTGCCTTCAATCATACACATTACTTTCACGAGGAAGTTCTCACGTGAAGGTCATCTTTACGTAGCGAAAGTCGTTAGCTAAACTCCTCAAGTCCATGCCCTGGAAATGAATTCTGTCAGGGGTCACATCCTCCATGCCAGTCAGATAAGGAATTCTAGCGGGTTACAGCTGGAACGAGGGCTACATTCAGAAAACCACCAACCTGCTCCAGCCTCTTTAGCGCAGTGGACATTGGGATCCAAATCGTTATCTACGTCAGGGGTAGAGAAAGGGATGGGAGCTCCAGGAGACAGACAGGGCGCTAGGGCAGATTCGTTGACTGTATTTGTGTATGTCATTGTAACACGTTCATAAGACAGTTGGTAGTTAGTGGAGGCGTCACCAACCACTAGGTTGCGATATGTCTGCACCAACGATTGACTTGAACTCTGTAAGTTCACTGTTATCTTTAGTTTCTGCTTTTTCTTCACGGTTGTCAGGTAATGTATGGCCTTCAGGCCTATCCAACCGTCACTTCTCTCATCTTCAGTGTCGAAGAAACCGTTAACATATTCATCCCAGGTATGACTGAAAGTAAAATCACGCAAAGCCAGATCATCTTTAAACATTAGGATGTGTGTAAATGCACCACTGTTCGCCAGCGAGCAAACTATGCGGAATGAAGAGGGAAAGGTACTGGTTTTATATTGAAGACTGTACGCCCAGTCTTGACATGAAAATATTGTCCCGATGATACTATTTCCTCACAACTTTCACCATATCTTTCACACCGATATCCCAGAAAACCATCCACGCACTGACACGATTGACTATTTATATTCCAAATCCCACCATTGAGACAGGAAATATCTGAGGCAGCCTTACGTACGAAATAACGAATATTCACATCAGGATTGGTACAGTTGGTGTAGAGATGAGATTGGCCAACACAATAGAAATGTAGGTAACATTTGCCAGTGATGTCCAGACTGAAGCCCTCGCAAGTATCTCGTACAGAGCACAGACGAGCACATTGATCTTCATTCGTGGGTTGATCGTGAGCCAGTTCTACATAGCTGTGATCAAATTTGCTCTGAAAGTACATGATGTATCTGTGGTATAAGTAGAGGGGTAAACTCCATGACTTTGCACTGGCCTGATGTGGGAACAACAGAGGATCACAAACAGAAGAGGCTTGATGCTGTTCGTCATCACGTTTGCTCGCCTGAACTCTCACTTCCTGATTAAAAAAGAGGTAAAGAACATGTTTATGCAATGCTTTATTTCATAAAGACATGCATCAATAGGGACAATTAATTATCCCAACATGCAATGAAATTTCACATCTTGCGACAATATTGTTTCCTACTGCTCTGTTGTTAGCATTTCGGCAGTCTTTTGTACAGACAGCTTTCTGTACTACTTGCAACAATTCTTTTGTACGTTGAGCCAGTATGTAAATCCAACCTGCCGTGCTCACCAGTCTAATCATGTGCCGAGATAACCACTCCCAGGTGGCTGAAAGGCCTAAAGAGAACCTAACATAATCATATACATGTTTTCATTCAACTCACCGTATGCATTACAGGATACCAGTGGAGTGACTTCAGTTCAAGACCATCTCTGAAAACAATGGGGCAAAATGACCGGATATCAAAGAATTCTGTTATCTATAATACAAATACGCTTTCAGTAGAGATATTTTGATAACCACCCTTTCCTCCCTCCCCCCTCTGAGGGTTGAAAGGCGTACCGTATTTATTGCCTTATCATTGTCTTATTAGAACTTACAGTCTAGGCCTTCAGTAACTTTTGTGAATAGTCAGACCTGTGAGCGCCAATCACGGGCTGAAATCTTCACTTACCGAAGCATTTTAAATGGGCGTTTCCAGTTTCAATTTCATGGGAAGTTTATTTTTAATCTGTATTCAGCATGATTTTTTTCTAGTATATTATTCATGCAGCCCTTTCATCTCAAAATTAAGATTGTGTCGGCTTTAAGTGACTGCTCAAATTGGTGGTAAGAACTTTTTTTTAGGAGAAGAAGTTTATAGAACTGGGAAATTTTGCTATGACACCGGCATCTCCGTCTATTCCTCATATTTTTTTAACTGCCGAGGCTTTAACCTGCGTAACGTGTTAAAGAGATCCCTAAAAATTTGTCGCCGACATCCGGGATGTTAGGCGCTGGCTTCCCTAGACCCAAGAAACAAAGGAACAATGAGTCATTGGGGGAGGGGAGGTGGGGGGGGGGGGCGAGGGGGGCTCTATTTTTTCCTATTCAACAAGGATTTCCAGCTCGTGCCGGTTTCATCGAAAAGCAAACGCCTAACACCTCGACCACCGTGGTCCCCTTCATTATGATTATGCTTACATTCTGCCAGGTGTTGACAGCTGCAAAACTAAACATATAAATTAGTGAATTGATATTAGACAATCTGAAGCTAGTTTTATTAAGTGTTAATGTGCAGTGGGCTTAAGACATTGACTAATATAATAAACGAGCAATAGCAAGCAAGTCACTCGTGATCAGATATCTCAATGAAGCCAGTTATCTATCAATCTATCATGTTACTTGATGAACGCCGTGCCTAATTTTGAACTTTTACTCATCATGTTGGTTTCAAATGCAAGCAGTCTTTTCCTGTGTAAGGAGCTATTCAATGTATTTACCAGTAATAATAAAATATTGCTGTCTTTCAAACTTTAAATGTCACAGCTTATAAATATAGTTAAAGCCATTAAAGGTATAATTTGAGCAGTGAAGTTAAAACCAACAACACCATTGTATTTTGTGTCCGGTTTACAAATCTGATATGAAAATGTCACAATTGACAGTTATTTCACACCCGAAATGTGTCATGCAGAATGTCTGTTGCCCTGAGTATTCACTATCACTAGTGTTATCTCATTATCAGATTCACTTTAAAAAATAATAGCAATAATTATAATAATAATAATAATAATAACAATAATAACTTTAATAGCCTCTTCCGAGAAGGAGCGTTTCTGAGACAGGTTCTGTCGATTAGTGGTCAATCCTTTGAACAAACTGAATTCCTGCATCATTTCTGTCTCAAACTGTTCTCTGACAGCCAAACAGATATAATACAGTTGAAATTGAGATGTTGAATAATAAAAAGCTAAATTCTCTTTCTTAATGGATTTCAGGACAACGCTGAGAAAATAAAATCTATTTTGGAGCCGCGAAGCAGATCGGTAAATGACTGATAAGATGACATAGCGTAAAGCCGCAAAGTTTAGTACCGGAAAGAGGCTCAAGGTTTTAAGTCAAAATGAATCTACTTACCACTGTCAAAGGGTTGGATTATGTCAAGGAACAAAGGTACACCAGAGAGGAAAAGCTGAAAATTGTTTTATACGTTCTATCTAATAACAGAAATGGCCCGGAAACGGCAGATCGCGGGCCAACCATCTGCAGGTGAGTAAGGAGTTCATACGTGTGTGTAGCAGCTGTGCCAATGTTTTGCCTGGTTCGATACATACCTGGTCTGATATACGTGTGACTCACAGTTTGCTCAGTGAGATATTTCCAGATCATCAGATGACCGAGGAAGCATCGCTCATACGCTGGTTTGTGGACATGCCTGTGTATGACATACAGATTTTTATGAATGATAAACATTCAGACATATAATGTATAAACAAAGCCACATGTCAGCGATGTTTCCTCATATTTTGACCAATCTCGAAATACCTCACTGTCTCAAGGACAATTTCATTCCTTTTCATGTAAGCAAAGATCTTTGGGCAAAGAACTCAAAAGGGCAATGAGACTAAAACAACGTACAAAATCAGTCTAAACACTTTATGTCTATCTTTCTGTCTAATCCTTTGAGAATATTGTTTTCAACAACACAATGGAAGAATTGTGTAATTATATAATGGGCTTTGTACTTTAATTAAACTTGTCTAGAGATATCTCTTTGAGTGTGTTTGCGTGTGTGTGTGTGTGTGTCTGTCTGTCTGTCTGTCTCTCTGTGTGCCTGGATGAAGATGCTTGCACGTGTTTCTCTATGTAATTGGGTTGGGGGCTATGGGGTGAAGAGATTGGGGGGGGGGGGGAGGGGGGATCCCTGGGGAGGATTATTTTAAAGGGACACAAAGTAAGTAGTCTGTATCTTATCCTCAGACAAGTTTAGGATGTTTGCTTCAAGGGAACGGATAATGTGTCATAACCGTCTTGTTGTCAAGACTGGTAAATATTGGTTGCTTGCAACATACAAATGTAATGATCAACACTAGATAGACAATCAATGAAAGTATGGAGGTACTCAGTGCTAGAGACGCACTTAATGAGGCTGAATAAATGTTATCTTTAAACATTGACTTACTTCAATGATGTCCATATTGTTATAAGTGACATCTGAAAAAAATTAAACAAAACAAACAACAAACAAAATATAAAATAGTGACCAAAAAAAATTCTTATGTAGACTACTGAAATGAACTTACTACTCGGTTCACTATGGTCAACATCTGCCTGTCACATTTTCCAGTGTATAAAACAATGAAGAATTTGACTGCACGTTTTTTTAAACTGTCAGAAAAAAGGTACATTTGTTGAACGCCATCCTGTGAGTTATATATCATTCAAAAATTATGTTGTGTGAAATACAACGTGTCCAACGCTGATAATCCATTAGACTTTCCTATATTTTGCAAAACATTACAAGCAACAAAACATTTTTGTTAGAAACTCAACAAATCTGAATGACATCCCTCTATGCCGTCATTAGTATGTTTGATCAAATGTCTTTTATGAAAATCAAGAGTCGGGATGCCTGTCTATTAAATGTCTTTCAGAAAAAAAAATTCTAAGAGTATAGGGCAATTTTAGATCACATAATGTTTTATTGCTCGACACTCGCTTGGATTGAGCTTAAGTCTACTTTTTTTTCGTTTTGGATTTGAAAGAAAAATAAAAAGAAAACAACACAAAAAAATAAAAATATTGCTAGAAGGATTATTGGATCCATGAGACCACATCATGAACCAAAACCCTCCAGGTCTTGCCACAAAGTCTCCCTTTTTTCCCTATCAATAGCCGCTCTTTCTCGTGTCCTTGTTCAGTCGTCTCTTCCGGATGATCTATAGTCAACTGTTGAAGAGCCTTTAGTGAGTTGTAGAGAGGCGTCTCGGTTCAAAGAACATCGCTACGATATCGACTCAATTCCTCTGATATCAAAAAGATATTTACGTGTTCAATTTTATCCTTCAGATTATCGTGCGAAACTGTGCATCGCACCAAAGTGTGTGTAGGAGTGGAGAGGGAAGAGGACAGGGGGCGTTATCAACGAATGTTATCATTTCGGTAATACATGCAAGTGTGTGTGTATGTGTGTCAGAAGAAGTGGTTTTGAAAATAAGAGAAATGAGAGAAGAAAACAAGCAGCCGTTGTTAAATGAGAGCACAAAGCAGGAGATCTGCTGGTGACCCTCCTAACTTGAGACTATTGAATCCAAATCGTGATCGAACTTTTTGGACAACCATTGACACATTTGAAAATATCAACACCTTTTTCATCACAATGTGACTGTCGGTGAAAATTGCAGGAATAAAATTTCAGGCCGTTTTAGATTTTCGTCTATTGGGGCATTTTTTGCACATGCAATTTTCTGTTCACATGCCCATATTCGTCCGGTTGCCTGCATCTACTTACCGAACACACCTACAAGATCTTAGACCTTCACCGATCGCTACGTGTAAATAGTTTTTAACTCTTTAGCCTTTTCTTTTGTAGACTCTATTCTTATTTGGTTTTCCTTTTATATGAGCTATCCAGTGTCGCTCCCCTCCTGCTAATACGAACCTTCGTAGGTAAAGTCTTTGGTTGGTCTTGTTCATCAATCCTTCTCTTACTGTTTTTTGTGTGTATGTCCAAAGTAAGTGAAAATCTTACTTAACAATAATAATCTTGACTTTCCAGCAGTTTATTCATTTCTGTTCGCTCTCTATTCTATCACATGATGATCTTGTAGTTACATGTAAGTTTGCACATTCTCCAGTCCTATTATGAGGCCACAGCCAAATATTATATGTTTTGGAACAACAAAGAGACGTTTTCTCATACTCTCGTTAAGCTCCCGTGGCTGATGTAATAGAAATGAGGAAAGTTTATGATGAGGATGATGTTTGCCATGGCGGAAACCAAACAAATTTCGCAAATTTGACAATATATTAATTAATAGTAATGTATTAGGTTAGTTTGCTGAAAGACCTTCATGTCTTGAAATTGAAACTTTTCTTCTGAGATGATGATGATAATGATGATGATTATTATTCATTATTGCCCCGACGAAGAGCCAAGCGGACTCGAAAATTTGGCTAGCGATATAATTTTATTTTCTTAACGCAAT
>JBCEWB010906657.1:3833-15641 GCA_039654565.1 Peronia peronii
AAAAAAAAATTCACAGACAGAAAGTGAAATGAACAATCTTCACAGTGATTCCAACAACTCCATATGCTCAAAATTTGAAGAGAGCCTGATTTCATCTTGTCGCATCTCATTTCTCTTTATTACACACCTCAGTTAATAACAACAACAACAGCAACAAGATAATACAGCAGTTTTCTTTTTTGTTTATTTGGTTGGTTGGTTGTTTGTTTTACATTACTTCTTTTTGTTTGTTCATTTTAAAATTCTAGTTTAGTAAGTCACACGTACTTTTTTTTCTCCATGACATTACCACATCCAAATGTATAAATACAGAGCAGCACTTTATTTCTGTTCTATTGAAAATTATAAATGAACTTAAGTTTGACGACTGTTCATTCTTCCTCACAAACGAACTTTCCACATTACTGCATTACATGCCTTTGCAAATATTTACTATATTTCATAAATCATGAGACATAATTTGAACAACGATCTAACAAACATTTAATTGACACCGTTTCTAGTTTCTCTCTCTTTTTATTTTCTTTAAAAAGAAAAAATTATACATTTCAAAAAATGACGGAGTAAAGTCACAGAATAAAAACACAAGAGAAAACACTCGATGGTTATAAGGTACATGATTACAAGGAAGATAAGATATAAAATAATGATACAGTCGTGTATCTCAATCAATCTCCTTCTCATCTCCTTATATCACTTTCACTCCCTACAAAACCAGTGAATTAGACTGCATGTCCACCAAAGCGGAAACTGTCGGGCCAGTTATCGCCAGTGTGTCAGGAAGTCGGGACTTGACGCAGAACAATCAAGGGGACTCTGCAATAAATGTGTCCATTAAAACGGCCCTACTGGTTGAGGCAAACCATAAGTCGGACGGTCTGGAGCTAACATCATTTGTGTCGGTTTGTTTAATGACTCATTAGCAAAAGACTTAACCAACTGAAGAAAAAAAAAACGCGTCATTTAGCTTAAACGTCAGTAACAACAATAACAGATTTAGAGACAAACAAACAAACCAACAACAACAAAAACACACACACACGTATACACACACCCACACACACATACACATGATATTCGCAGTCAGTACATCAAAATGAACAACGTCTAAGTGCAGGTTACCTGAATTAAGTACACATTTATCTTTTTACTAATATTAAAAGACATACACACACACATACACACACACACACAAACTCTCCAGTCGGTTCAGTCCCGCATTGTCTGATTCTGACTTATGCCTGATCCGCTTCTTTGAGTTGATTTAACTGATTAGGTCGTTCTCCCAAAAGCCAGCTCGTTTCGGTGCACACATATGCAGCAAAAGACCATGTACGAGTAGATCAAACATTGTTGGAAAAATAAATAAAAATGAAAATCGCTACGGTTGCGTCTTGGTGGGCATGTGGCCTTAAATTGTAAAAAACCAACAACAAGAGCAAGTACATCACCCTGGTATCCTTAATCTAGCAGGCAAGCTCAGGTCGCTGAAAGGGACACAAAGTGGAATGGACGGATTGGACTGGAGGCGGGTTGGCAACTCGAAAAAGCAGTTCCATCAGAGTTAGGAAGAACATTCAGTAACAGATTTCCAATATCACACTTTTTTTCTGTCCATTCACCTTATACACGCCTCATATTTATCTTTAACATGAATGTCATGGGACGATGTTGTTTTAATATCTTGATGCTACTTGGATATGTTTGTCTGTAGTCTATGTTATACAATTGTATGAATGTAATTTTGCATGTTAACACATGACTTGTCGACTGTGATTAGAAATCTCCGTTGGAGAATACATGAACTATATCTTATCTTGTCATTTCCATCTTATCCTATCTTATCATCTAAAGCATCATTTGAGTTATCGTCTTGAGGATCTTCTTTGTTAGATTCGTCAGTTTTGAAATCATTTGCCTTAGCAGAATTGTCGCTTTCAAACTCCATTGAGTGTAGGTCCTCCATTGTTTGAATATGGCTGTCCCTACTGAGAGATGCATTCATCTTTTGGTCACTGATATCCAGTGCTGGAGATCTGATTTCCTTCGCGGCCATAGGAATTTGTTTTTCACCATCGTTTAGCCCCCTGTCTGTCCTCAAATCATTAAAGTGGCCCATTTTAGCAGAGGCATAATGTGATTTGCCTCTTCCATCGGCCATTAACGCAGACAGCTTCTTTTGTTTCCGAACTCGGACATTCTGTGTTGGTGTCAAACTTCGCTGGGCATTATCGTATGTGAATACGGATCTGTCTGGATGTCCAGCCAGTTCAAAATCCTCAGGGTGAAGCAAGAAATCTGTGTATGAAGAACGCAAAGTCATCCCCAGGTCACCACAAGCTTTCAAAGACAAGGCGCGTTGTTTGCTGACGTGCACTGCAACATCACGTTTGTTATGAACTTTCTGATGGCGCTCCAGATTGCTTTTGTGACTGGTGGCGTAACCGCATAGGTCACAGAAGAAATCTTTCTGTCCGCTATGGACTGTTAGATGTCGACGCAGCAAGGCTTTTCTGCAGAAGTTTCTAGAACAGATGTGACATCTATACCCGCCGCGGTGGAAGATTGCATTGTGATCCCTCAAAGCGGCTTTGCTCTGGAATCCAATACCGCAGCATTCCAAAGTCTTAGCGCTCTCCTGGTGCATGGTGACTACGTGTCTTTTCAGATTGTTCTTCCTGTCTGTTAGATAGCGACACTGTGGGCATTTGAAAATCTTTCTATCTCCTTGAAGATTATGTCGAGAAGGCAATGTAGTGTTGACGCTGTTGCTCAGATCCATGCTTCTGTCATCACTATTATCCCCTGTTTTGTCTCGAGGATCAGTCTCTAAATCTATTCCTCTGACATCTATGTAAACCGTGCCATTCGTCTCAGTTTTCTTGGCATTACTGAAATCAGTAAGAGAATGTGTGACTGAACTTGCTCTTTCGAGCACCTTTTCATCTGATGGAGATTCATTACATGTCACTATTTTCAAACCGCTGGCAAGTTTCGCTGTGGATTTCAAAACTCCAGATCGGCAATCTTTCTGACGTGGCAGTGGCGTCATGAAGTGCTTTTGTGAATTCTTCAGTGCCCTTTGTGTGAGCTTTTGTATATAGAATTTGTCCCTTCTGTCATTGTCCTGTGCCTTGACTTCGCTTTGGTCTTTTCTAGCACTTGACGGGTCTAGCACATGTTTCTCCATGGCAATTTTTCTAATGGAATCTTCTGTGTCTCCAAGCGCGTGTTCTGATGAAATAGTAGACAGAGGGAAAACTCGCCAGGAACTATCCATCGAATTCACCCCTCGCTCAGGGGCAATACTTTCTTCTTTCTGAGCACAACATCTGCTTAACTCAGACATCCTTCTCAAATGTGCCAGTTCCATTTGCCGGTAGAGGATGTCCTGGAACAACAGGTGAACATCAGGTTTGTGGACCAGGCGGCTGACATCGCGAAAATCCGGTAAATGGGAACTAGTGCCTATATCCGTATATCTTGCCAACAAAGCATCCGGGCAGTGCGAATCGCGGATGTCAAAGCAATTCTGGCCAGGGGCGGACACTTGAAACATGGACGGTTTCCATCCAAGTTCTCCTCTTTCAGTCTCAAACCTGACAGGCGAGAAACCTTGACTCAGAGCCATATTCCGGGGCCAGTCGGACATTCCTGAGGTTCCCAGAAGGTTCAGATCCGACAGCCGCACGGCTCTTGGACGCAGAATGGACGGATGAGCCTTCCCTTCCTCGGCAACGCTCCTGACATGCTGTAGCTGAAGGTTGATGAGTTGACTGAGGCTTGGATATGCTTGGGCGAGAGGCACCGGGTATAGAGGCCGAACGGGGGGCTGGACGGGCGGATTTATCCACGTCGGCATCAGAAATGGATGGCCGCTCATTCTGCAGTTTCTGCTGAAAATATTTGGAGAAGCAAAATAATATACTTTGTTATTAGTCTTATTAGTAACAATTTAATGAACTCTTGCGTTGTTTTACTCTATTGTTCAGTGAGCCAAATAAGGCGCTTTCCCTTAGGTTATGATATAAAATTAGCATTGTAAAGAACAAAAAAATTACTTTTGACATGTTTATTTGAAACTCGCTCAAAGAAAAATTCTGAAAATTCTCTGGTACAATAAAAGCGTTTTACTTCTTATTATTATATTTTCACTTTGGGAGGGGCGGGTGTTTTTTGTTTGGATTTTTAGGTACATATTCTTGTTGTTTATTGTTTTCACTACACTGTTTCAAACAAACCACACATAAGCGATGTGTTTTTTTTTTAGCTTACATAATACTTGTTTTATAGTCATGTGCCTAGTGAAGGGTTGACAGTTAAATTTGGTCATTCTCTCGAACTTATATAGGACTAGTCATATACACATGTATACCATAATCGACAGACACCAACACTACTATCAAGAGAAGATTAAGTACCCATAAAAGTACCGAGATCTATACTGTTTGCAGCAAGAAGCGCATGGCCCAAGCACTCACAATGTGAATCGAGCCTCTAGTCTTGTTTAGGGTCTGACTTTGCGTAGACAGTGCCCATGTGTGTGCCAGATCTAGTTGTAAACACACCTACACAGGCAAAAACATTTCTTTTACAGCCGCTAAAATTTAATAATGTGATTGTTTTCCAGCACAAATCTGGTGCTGTGCCATTAAAAATAACAAAACTGATAATAATAATAAATAACATATATAAAACAATGCGATAATGTCTTTAAAATATTTATAGCTTCAAAATTTCCTCTTAATCAAGAGGAGCACACCTCCGTTTGTCGCCATGTTTACAAATAATGTGCTTACAGAGCGCACATTCAAAACCTTCTATGTGCAGCGAACACAACGGTCAGGTGTGGACGGTACAGGGCACATTCGTTCGCTCCAGACCCCGTATGCGTTTCGACGTGCTGGGTCTGTGCAGAGCGAATAAATGTGCCTCTAAGCAATGCTCAAGTGTGTACCCACCATTACTTATCTCGGTCTTTTTTCTTAAAACAGGAGTTTCCCAGTCGACGACTGAACTGAGAAGAAATCAGGCTGAGCGTATCCTTCGTTCTGCAATTATTCACCACACTACCCCTGCCCCCTCCCAGGCTATCATCGTACAATTCGGATCAAACACCCTTAGGAGTTTATTATTCAATTATTGTCGCATTTTTAGTACAACTTCAAATATAATAAGCTTTTTTTCGGATTTATATAATGTAAGTAGAAACACAGATCTTCATGCTAAAATTCTGTTGCCAAATTTCAGATGGATCCATTCGGTAGTTTTCGAGTCGATAAGCCTTTTATGGGTTTTGTTGTAAATTTATAGTGTAGATAAATTTAACCTAAAAAGAGTCAATATAAATTGCCTGGGTGGCATGATTTTTTCCCCTATACATTCATGTTTAAGAAATGACAAGAATTCCTGGATTCGTGTAATATATCATATCTGTTTCGCCACAACACCGCCCATCATTAGTCAAACTGTGTAAAATGTGTTTTGTTCTAGCGCTTTATTTAGAAATGCACTTTATATAGCTGATAACATAAGCTAGTTAGTGAGGTAACATCAACTATTTTGGGCATTCTCTGATCCTAGGAAACACGCGGATTGCAGTTGATGCCCATATTCGCTTGTAAATCAAGATTTAATGGATTTTGAAATTACGAGTCTTACAACTTATTTCATTTATTAATCACGAAACGAACTGTCCAAAGCGTATAAAAATGAATTTGCTACTGCAGATTACGTGTGAAATGTCATCCCGGTTACATTTTAATATCATGAAACAGCCGATATCCAGATGTTTGTATCAATTAATAATCTACTTTACTTAACATGGTTTATATCTCGAGCGGGATTTCTCCGTTCCCCAGTTATATTTATTGTTCCCTGGCTGTTTCCTTTACTCTTGTTTTCTATCAATGCCAATTTGTTGGGGTTTTTTAGACAGTTAAAATCAGCTTCTCGTTCTTATGCCGACAGAAGTTAAAATGGATTACTAGAAGTCTTCACATTTTTTTCAGTTTTCTTTCTTTCTTTCTTTCTTTCTTTCTTTTTTTTTTTTTTTAGTTCTTTGTTTAGTTGTTTTACAAGAGACAAAAGCCGGTTTTGTTTTTGATTTAAAAAAAAAAAATCTGTTAGTCCCTCCACCATGCTCATTGTAAGATGTGCCATATAATAGATAACTGTTGAATAGCAAATATTCATTATCAGTGCTTCTTCCCCGTCTCAAGATTCTTGCATTCATAAAGATGCTGAATAGTTCATTTGTTTTTGAGTCTCTCTATTCTTGTGCATGTGATATCAGAACTGATACATCGATGATTTTCATATTCTTGGATTTCTATATTATGACAAAGATCTCTAGCTTGGCAATGATAATTATCGAATATTGAAAATGTTCAATGTCCAAGCATTTCGAAAATTAGAGCTGAACTCAGGCTAGAAGTGCATTTCATCTCAAAGAGATGTGATCCACAATTTCATCTTCCGGTTCAGATTTTGATTGTATTCTGCTGCTTCAATATTATCACACTGAATGAGACTTAGCAGAAAGGTCTTAAAATCAGAACTGACAGTTGAAATGGCGGATTTCATTTGGAAAGATGTACATACATCCTACGATGCGCGACATTTTGTCGCCAACATTTTTGGTGAATAGCAGTTCTTCTAAATCAAAATAATGATAATAATAATAAGAAGAATAAGAATAATGAGAAATTATGAATTGATTATTTAAGATGTAATAAGCCTTTGGGTATAAAAAGTTAAGATTTATTTTGTTCCACGTCAGAAACGGGCGTAAATTTTTGAGGTCGGTATAGACATAAACCACTTACGTTGATTTGAAATACTGAATGAATGAAAATGGACATCATTAATAGATAATATTTCATTAAAAAAACAAAACTACACACCCACACACACACACAAAAACAGTGGTTTATATAATTCATCTTTGTAATGTCCAATACGCCTGCCGGGAATGCATTTTTCTACTATGATTAGATTAAAAAACAACAACAAAAAACAAAGAAAGAAACAAAATGGAAAACAAACAGACAACAGAGAGAGAGAGAGAGAGAGAGAGAGAGAGAGAGAGAGAGAGAGAGAGAGAGAGAGAGAGAATGCTTGATGAAGAAGATACAAGAAACTGATTACAATTACAGGAAAATGAAACGGTGTTAAATACATACATTTTTTTTTCTCAGTCCTCACGCAGAGAAAGGAATAGTTGATAACATACCGTGTTGTCGTTGTTGTTGTTGTTTAACACATAAAGTGATTGAACATTGGAAAGGTTCTAAACAACTATAAATTACAGGTTCTGACGGGACTTTTAGAGAAAGGGCCAGGGGAGGGCTGCAATAAAAACACTCCTGGTCACGGCTGAACACGATTTAGTTTAAGGGAAAAAAAATGCGCACGAGATAACCACTGAAAAGGGACTGAAAGGCTTTACTTAATCACGATAAACTGCAATACATATCAGAAATGAGACAATTTTTTAACCTGTGAAATTTATATTCAGAAACAATAGAACCAAATGGTGGCTAGCACAATTAGCTCTTACCAAAAGACAACGTACTATATTTTATGAGAGATTCAAATCGATTTTCAGGTAAGTTAACAACAATTAAAGTCAAAGTAGATGGTTGTTGTAATATTTCATCAAAGAAAGCCGTGCAAAAATACTGACCAAACTAACAACAACAACAACAACAACAAAATAGTGAAACATAATTTCCATCAAACCCACGAGACATTTATACGTCCTTTAAATTTCTGACGCCAATGAGAAAAGCGCACTGAAAAAGAACATTTTCTTCTACTTCTTTTTTCTTTTTTTTTTGAAAGAAATGGAACACGTGAGCTGTTTTCTCCAAAAAGGCGTGAGGCAAAAGATCTATTAAAACTAGGTAGATTTGCAGCGTTTTTTTTCAAAGAGATCCTCTTTCAATAGATATATGAATATAATAATCGTGCTGAAATACAAATTTTATTATATGAACGAGCGTGAAACATTTATTGAAGAATATTATTTGAATCAAGGCTGCTGCTGAAAAAAGATCACTAGAAAACCTGCTAACAGTAAAAAATGCCTTATGTGAGAGTTTTTTTTCTTGACCAGATTTGCAAGATGGTTCAAGAATTAATAACTGTATGGATTGCGAGAGGCAGGAATTTATGAGCTGATTTCATTGCAACTTACTTCTGTACAAGAGCGGCAGTAAAGCCGTAAGAGGAACTAAAGACATTTGATATATCAAATAAAATCAAAATCAAAATAAATAATTTCAGTATTTCTAAACATATAACATATTCCTCAAGGAGAATCCTTCCTCTAACAACTGACAAAAAGTCGCACTAGAAAACAGATTAAAGTATACTATCTGCAGGGAGAATTGAAACATATAATATGGTTTTCTCAATAAAGACCTTCCAAAAAATGCTTGTTAGTGAGAAAACTTACTTTCTCTGAGTGATATCTCTCAGAGTCCTTGTTCTGGGAATTAATCTCTCAGAAAGAATTCTCCTTCTGGATAAGCGGGAAAAGGGTAGCATTGGCAAGCAAAACAATTATTGTATGTGGGAGAACTGAAATTTATGGGATGATTTCTCCAAGAGGACCCTCCCTCTGGAAGCAAACAATAAGGTGGGCGTGGCCACGGAAGGAAGCAGTAGTAACTGTTCAATACTTGCTCACGTTTGAACCTATTGGGAAGGAGATTGAAGAACCTCCGTGGGTGAGGAGTTCCTTCCTAGTGCTCAGTGCACACCCCTCAGTCCCTGTCGCTCTGGGCGTTATCGATCGTTACAGAGCCGTGCCCTCGTCGGTGATTGGTCTCAGCGGGAAGGTTAGTTGGATTGTGGGCAGACAGGAAACGGAACCACTTGCCAGACTTGTAACCACTGTAAACATAGCGGGGAATATTTGGTCTTCTGTTTTTGTAACTACGTGTGGTAATGTGTGGGTGTGAATGTGGGAAAATGTCCACAGTTCGCAAACCTTCTCGATAATGATACAAAACATTTCGAATCTTGTTTTGGATAGTCATTTCCCAATTTTTATAACAAACCCTCCATATTTATTCTCTGAAAGCTGCTTTTAAAAAATATTAAACACGAAATCGATTGGACAGTTCTAAACGGTTAACAAAAGAACCATTGAATTTGATGAGTTGCTTAAGGCGTATGAATTTAATAACGAAGTGAACAGTGTTCAGCTAGATGTTATGTTGTACCTTTTTCTTGCTCGAAAAGATGATCAGGCAGACTCCTCAAATACTATATATGGGCAGGGGAAATAAGTCAGATTGCCTTGCAGTTGTAAAAAGGTCTATCTCCACGTATTCCATAGATATTCTATCAAATAAACTCGGTTACGGTTTTGTTAATCTTTTCAACCTCCTGTCGTGGTGGTTATATCAGTTGTAAAAAAACGCACAAAAATGTAAGTTTGCGAGCTCCATATGCTCTTGACAATCCGCGGACTTGGCCCAATTTGAGCAGAGCGTCGAAGAGAGGGACCTGATCGTCGTATGGGTGGAAGTGCATATAGAAAAACATTAGAAACATGGGATGGGTAGGATAATCATGACTAAAGCTCTTCGCTATGATTGACAGACTCAGAAATATTAAAGCCTATTGAATCTCTACATGGCCTGCAAAAAATAATAGTAGACAACACTGTTAATAAGTTCATTACAGAGGAGAAAAACAAAATAATAATAAATAAATATACCAAACGGGGGCCCTGCTGAAATTTACCACACCTTAAGCCTGATACTAATCAGTGAATCAGGGGAAAGAATGAAGGCGAGAAAGTGAGAAGGAAGAAAGGAAAAGGGATGATTTAGAAGAGATCAGCTAGTAGCCCACCGAGACCAGTTTACTCCACTAACCGTAGCCAGCCCAGTCTTCTCCACTGTAATGTAACCTAATTTAGCATTGAGAGATTCAAAGACTGCCATAGTTTTAATTAACCCATTCATCTTAGATTTACGCACTAGACCTAGACTATATGTAATTAATGTCCAAAATAATTAGGGGATATTGATTATGTTTTATTGTAGGCTTCCTAGCATCAGAGATAAAGAATGAGTGATGAAGTGTGTGGACAGATAACAAAGAGGAGAGCGGAAGAAGGACCAAAAAATGTATGGTAGTCAAACTTGAAACTTTACCGACTCAGTTGAAAAGTGCATGTGATTTTGTTGGGTAACACGATGTCTCACCTTTCCCCTCCATGTTGATTCCCAACAATCTAAATTCACACAGAGTTACAAAGTGCGCAGTGCTTAGTTTTTAGATACAGTTTTTTACTAAGGATTGGAGATGCGAAGACTCGGGAAGGTTGCTGTGCCAAGAATGTTTCAACATATCCAGCACAGACACTGTCAGACATACAAGCGGGCTTTGCCGGGGAGAAAAAAGCCACGAAATGCAACTTGGCATCTCCACGTTGCTCTGACTCCAGCGTGAAAAACGGACTACAATGAACATTGTTCTACTCACCCTTCTTTTATCGAACCCTCCAGGGGTGAGGCGCTATACAAATGCCCTTTATTATTATTATTATTATTATTATTGTTATTATTATTATCATCCTTATGGCTGGAGGGTACTGAGTGAATTGACAGCCACAACAAGAAAGCGTTTCTCTCATGACAAGAAAAAATCTTTAAAAAATGAAGAAACAGCTGACAAATACAGAGCCACAGAGAAAAAAATCTTAAAGAGCTAAAACAATTGCAAATTATTCAAGGATATTACGTTACAACGGACCTTGGACCTTGAGACCTACCACAGACTGAACAAGGAATGAAAGCAACTAAACTAAGACTTCAGACAACAACAGTAAGCGCTATTCTGACCACCCCAAGTCTTTCGCCATCTCCTTGCATTCATATAGTGTCCAATATTATATGTTCACGCAAGCATTTACATTGACCACATCCAACATTAACAGAAAATGGGAATTCATTTGTTTGTTAATGTTCCACTGTTACAGATCCACTTTGTTTTCTTTCTGACTAAACAGTAGCACCTCCTCTTTTGTTTTCTACTCATACATTTACAACTCAAATAATTTGATTTTATTCTTTTCTTCTTTATCTCTTTTGTTTCACGTCATCCATGTTTTCTTTTCTTACATCCTTGCCTTCCTTCTTTCGACTGATTCATCGATTATCATCAGGCCAGATGTACGCTTCAATAGGCCTTCGTTCACTCCTTTTTTCGTACCAACTGTTACCACTTATTTATTTATTTTCCGGCGATTTAACAGACAGACAGACAGACAGACAAAAAGATAGACAGATAAACAGATAGGCAGACAGACAGCCAGATAGATAGACAGACAGAAGAACGAGACAGATAGACAGACAGGCAGAATCAAACAGAGACAAACAGACAGACAGACAGACAGGCGGACTGAAAAGAAAGACAGAAAGCTCGAACTCCCAGCCGTGACATGTCAGTTATTTATTTTTTAATATGAGCTCATTCCTTACACAAAGTGGAAAATTTCACCCTGAATTGTTATTTGCTGTCTTTTCTCCTGTGCATGAATGGACACACTTTCCACTATTTCTTAACTAAACCATTGCGAAAATAGCGTTAGACATTCCTCTTTGTTTCCATTGCATTGAAATTTTTATTGAGACACACACACACACACACAGAGAGAGAGAGAGAGAGAGAAAGAGAGATATAGAGAGAGACAAACAGAGAGACAGAGAAAGAGAGAGAGAGGGAGAGAGAAAAGTAAGAACAACTGATTGTCTGACCAATCCAGTATTTCTTGAATTTGAAGAA
>JBCEWB010906990.1:0-15639 GCA_039654565.1 Peronia peronii
CAGATTTCAAGCGAAATCCCGGGCACCCGGAAAAATGCTTAAAATCCCGGGTTTCTCATAAATTAAATAATAATAATGATAACAAAGAAAAACACCGAATTAGCAAAAACTACGAACTTTTTTGCCTTCGTCGCGAATGTGACCAGAATGTAGCCCACTAGATCTACGTTTTTGATCGGGCCCTTACATTCGCTATCACAATCAAACTGAGTTTTGCAGTACTCCTGCCGAGATTATGCACACGACGTGATTCCCAAACCAGAACAATAGGCGTTTGTGTAATGTTAAGGCCGGTTACTCCATTTCGAGCGGCCAGTGATGGTCAGTGTCGCTTCGAGTGTCTAGATCTAGTCTAGATCAAGAGCTATCTGTCTAGTGCTGTGAGCATTGACTAGACTTCCGGTATAACCCAGCCCCCTCTCTGGATTTTCTCACTCCATATAGTGAAAAGTAGGGGGGAGGGGGGATTTTATGCAGTCTTAATCTATGTAACCAGCCCATTGTGAACTGGGCTAGTGGGTTCCGACTTCAAAGGACGAAAGCCGACCGGCTGTCTACGGAAATTACGATTTGCGGCAAGGTCAGTGTCACATAGAGAGGAGAACTAGCATAGATTTCTCATCTCCCACCCAACCCCACTCACCCTAGCGTTAGATCTACATCAAAACCATATATTTTGAAGAAACATTGTATTCCAATAGGCAGGGTTGGGGGAGGAGGGGCATGATAGGTACAAAAATGAAGGAGCAAAGATAATGATATGCCGTATCCTAGATTCCATTGATCCCGATCGTGCTGGATTTCACCATAAATTCCGCTTCGGTTTTCACGTCGTACTTTCACTATCATATTTTATACTGATACCATAAATGATAGATCCAGACCAAATTATTCTGTGATCTTTACTTTTATCAATCAAATAGACCAAGGAATTTTATAAATAGTGACTGAATTTTTCTATACATATTTCCTGGATTTTACTTTATTTAGAAATGCTGTGAATTTGAAAATACGTGTAAATAACTGCTTGCGCATAAATCTTTGATTGGAAACAGCAAAACAAGTTTTATCATCAGATTCTTCTTAGTATGTAAAATCCCTGTTTTGGGTCGAAAATCCCTGTTTTTTTCAAGAGAAATCTCTGGTTCGACCATGGTGGGGTTGGCAACCCTGGAGAGATTTCAAATGGAAAGTTTGACTCATGATAGCAGTCTCTCAAATAAACACACTCCGACCGTTAGGTGAACCTAGTACTATATGAAGAATTTGAGAATCATAATTATTTGACTCTTTTTCTTCAGATTTTCCAAGCTTTCATTCATCATCTGTCATATAAATTTTTTCATTTCATGTGGTAAGAGCGAGGAAATAAAATGATGAAAGTTCACATTGATTACATCTCTGGTTGTGATACTTCCATTCTTTGCACATCATCTTTAGGTAAATGCAATTTCCACAGAACGGATGTCAGTAAATCTCAGGTGAGTTTGGCTAAAGGCCAGAATTCACCAGCACAGCCAGCAACTCCAGAAACCAAGAAAAAGGAGTCGGCTGTTCTTGCCATGATTTCTGGAACAGGTGAGCAGATGTTTGTAGAAAATAATAAATTGAATCCATTGCAGGTCTTTTTTTTTTTTAATCTCCTCTTGATATTATTTAACATTTCAATATTTCTGTTTTTGCAGTTAATGTATTTATTTTTCATATCTTAAATATAGATGAAATATAGACAAAGAAAAAATAGTTTTGAGAAAATGAGAGGATTAAAGAATTTTGTTTTAAAAAAGCCATTCAGTTCACTAATGGACCACTTTATTGTGTGCTGTCAAAACGAGACATTTACATTTGGCAAGAATAGGTCATGTCTAGAAATGGAATACTGATGATATTTTTTTTAGAAATGAAAGTAGATTCTAAAGTGACGACTACTGATTTTGTGCCAGAGTATGACCATCTGTTTTCCCACAGTGGCAGTGCCTCACAATCCCAATGAACTCATAGTGGCAGCAGCTACAGGACAGAAGGGAAGTAACACATCACTAGCCAGTGATTCATCTGGAGAAAAGGATGCCAAGAAAGATGGCAAGATTGTCACAAGGTTGGTCACATTTAAACAAAAAATATAGACTCCATTAGGATGTGCCTTTCTAGGACTTTATAAAATTCATTTTTTTTTTTCATAGTGATAAATATATGCCTAATATTTGATGCCTTTAGCACTGATAAAACAAAAAAATAACAAATGACATAAAGTGTAATGTTCATTGAGTGCCACAAGAAAAAAAATATTTATTCTCTCAATATTCATGTTGATTAATTCAATTTTTTTTAAATTATTTTTTTTTTTAAATTAAAGAAGAATCTGAGAATTTCATCATATTCAGGATCGTAAGATATTTGCAAAATTTTCAGTCGCTTTTCGGTATTGTTTCATTGTCTGTTTTTCCAGAATGCCTTCCAGTGCTTCAAAAGGAGCAGCCTCGCCTTATGTGAGTCGCCTTGGCCGGCTGGATACCACAGAGATCCGGGATTTGCTGTTATGTTTGTTGTACATCCTCAAACATTTACCAGAGGGTGAGTAGCCCGACTGTAGTGGATCTGGGGTGCATGGCTGTTCACCACCATTCCTTTAGTTTCCTGCTGACCTGCCGAATTGATGGTGGTCAAAAGGTCAGTCACACCGCTGTTCCTGCGCAAGCGATGGCAAACTTGCGTGGTCAAAGTTTGTGCTTTTTGAAAAGAACTGTGAGGTGAGCAGAATTGCTCAGCATCAAAAATAAGCTAGCCGCGAAAAGATAAAATCTTTGACTTTTTACTGGTATGTTTTTACTTGTGTATATAATGTTGTGTAGTGCAATATTACATCGTCAAAGTTGACAAAAATAGGCATTGTTGTATTCTTACACGGAGTCTTAAATGGATAATATTCATCAGTGGAGTTCACAGAATTCTTTAAAAATTTGATATTTCTAAAGTAAAAACATTATTCTTTCATTCCTCTCAGTGCGGGAATGATGTCAGCTTTTCCACCGTCAGAGTGTGGGTTTCAAATATTCTACTGCTAAATTCCATACATTTAAGCTGACCCACCCACAGTGGGTAGGACTGCATCACCTGAATGTCCATAGATGAGTAATATGAGGACAAAATCGAACATAACTCAGCTTATAGGACTGACACCATAAAGCGAGTTTTACACAATGTGAATACCAATTTGTTTAAAACCAATTTTAGATTTATTGATGGACAAACAAAAAGGATTTTGACAAAATATGGTGTCAGTTTACACTGAGTTTAGAGACAGTACTATGTAGTTTTAAATCAAATCATGCGAAATAATCCAAGTGAACCATGGCAGTTCTAAACCTCTACAAGGTGGAGCGCTTAGTTTTTGACCCAGCCCAGCAATAAATTACGCGGCCGATAGGTGGTCGGGGCATCGATTTGATGCTTTGATTTTGATGCACTTTGATGTCCTGTTAATAGCCACTCCCTCACAGGAACAGGTGCAAGTTTGCTCTCAAATGAAAACTTAACATCCCCCCTTTAATGCTAGATTCTTTATTTCCCACTGTCTGTGCTTGTTTTCTCATAGTGGCTTGTTGAAATGTGTGTATATTTTGAACTTTTTGGGGGGGTGAAAAAATAATTTAAAAATTCATAAACACTTCATTTAACCATACACAGTTTTCTCTAACATCTAGTATTGTTCATGATTCAAGTAAGCTTAGCCTGTGAAATTTTTTTTCTCATTATTGCACATTTGTGTCAGTTACAAGCGGTTATCCTGTGCGCATGTTCAGTTGCTGTGCATCTTTTAGTGAAAATCTGGTTTTCTAGCTGTTATCTTCTAATTGTATGAAATAACTGAGCGATGGTTAACCAATAGAGTACCAGTCTGTGACCCAAGATTTTCCCTAGAGTACCAGACCAAGGAAGATAACTCTGACTGACTATGTGACTGCTTTCAAATAAAAAATCATAGCTCCCTTGATTATTCATCAATCTGCTTCAAACAAATGTTAAAAAAATAGAGAAATGGATAATCTTTCCAGTGGTGCCAAACTTATATTTACTAGTGTCATGCTTGTATTTTTGAAAAAATGCCAAACATGAAAAGTTAACATTTCAGACATGAAATGAACATATAACATACTTGTTTGTCTGTTTATTTTGACTGTTTATTTGTTTTAGTTAATCCTTGCATGAAATTCAGCAAAACGGACTTCACTACACAGATGGATTTTGCAAAGCATGCATCCAAAAACAGTTTCGGGTCTCCAGTTCGTAGATGTGCGCACATCATTTTGACGGCATTGAGCACATTGTTTTTTACGACCTGATAGCCTTAGTCTGCAATGTTTTATTGACTGTCCAGGTGTGTTGAGACCAGCAGCAGTAGGGGTTTCTCTAGCATCTTTCTTTCTTGAAGATCTATTCATTAGACTCCTTGCAACCTCCAAATGAAAGTCGAAGTGGGACAGTGATTTGTGGGCTTGCTGAGGGCGGGGCATGTTCTTATAAAGAATGTATGAATTTAGAACAGCAACCTCAAGGAGGAACCACAGGCAGCAACACCACCACTTGTAGCTTTTTCTTCCAATGAGGTAATAGCTTCTCAATTGGTCATGCCTATCCACACCTCCCATATTGGAATTATACACAAGAACTGGTTGGAGAATAAGTTTGTCAATGTGGCCCCCTTTTGCACGTTGAGACCTGGTCTCCATGATTGGTGATGCATTGCTTGACAGCATGTATATAGGACGCTTATCCCTCCACCAACAAGCCACTATATTTCCAGTCTCCCTCATTTTTACTTCATTTTTAGCAATTTTGCCCTTGAGATCCCGTGGGAAGTTTTTTCCTATTTTTCCGAATGGTTGCGCATGAGTATGTTTTGTTCTCAAGAAGATCACTGGCAAGCTTCACTGAAATAAAAAAATTATCAAAATAAAAATGAGGGTATTTCAGAAGGAAAGGCTGTCCCAGTGTCCAGATGACATGGCAGCCAATTCCATTGGGCATAGGAGTATCAGATTTTCCTGTATAAAATTCAAAATCAAGGAGAAATGATGTTGCAGAGTCACAGACGGACCATAATTTTACACCCCATGGATGGGGTTTCTGCTTGAAGGAAAGACGTCCCCTGAAGGGAATCATAGCTTCATCAAAAGCCAGTGCTGCTCCAGGTTTGAAGAATTTCTTGCATGCTGCTTGCACTGAAATAATGGCAGGTCTGATCTTGAATAGAGGATCGAAACCCACCTCGCCTTTGCCTACTTGATGTGTGTTGTCGGCCAAGTGAAAGTATCGAGATATCACTTCATATCTGCGACTAGACATTATATCAGCCACACAAGAGACTCTAAGTAATGGATCTGTTGACCAGTATTGTTTATAGGATGGCAGCTTATGGATACCAAACATCATATTGAAAAGTTTCTATGTCATCAGCGGTGACTGGAGTGAAATTACTGGCTTTCTTCTGAGTTGCATAGAGATTTGTTTGCTCCACAATATTACTAACTTGATCCCTTGTAAAGAACAAATAAAAGAATTCAATGGGCTCAGAGTTATAATCAATGCCTATGTTCACAATGTTAGGCCCCACACCTTCAGTAAATATGTCAATTTCAACTGGATGTAAATGTTCACTCCAGGCATAAGCAGGTGCTTGACTAGTTTCATCAAGATCGATGTCTGAGTCAGACCCCGACTCATCACTAGTACTAGTACTATTGTCAGTATCACTAGATCTAGATCTGTCAGGAACATTGCCACTACCATAATCAATGTCACTTTCATCAGATGAACCTTCACTGTCATCCACAGAGCTGGCACATTCATCTCTCTGTAGGTCTGTGTCAGACTCAGCCCCCAAACTTCATAAGAAATCGAAAGACATTTTAAAAAATTCACAGAACACGTTCTAATTGACCGATTCCGTTTCTGTAAAAAGGAAACAAAAGTTGAACTTTTTCTCTTTCCAAATGAATGTTTCTTCTGTTTTTGGTCCAAGAAATGTAAAACCAGGAAATGTTTAAAAACTATAACCACTTTGCCGGCGATGACAGGCGATTTTGGTACTGAAGCGTAGCGGGCGATGCCAGGCGATGTGGTAATTGGTTAAATGTTCTCTATTCTCTGATTAAGAACAGATTTGTCGAAGAACAGCATATGAAACTGAGGTATGGAGCACTCCATCAGAGAGCCTCTATTAGACGTGGAAATGTCTCAAGTGGTCCCACCCTGTCTACACATTTTCTTGATATCACAGTTAGACATCACAATCTTTTAGAGGAAACCACACATCAGCTAGACAGAAATTCAGCACATGCTCTGGTAAAAACCAATTATCTTCCAAACATCAGTGAATTCAACAAATTTATTCACTGCCGAAGCAGTAAATCAGAAAGAGTAAATTAGAAGACATTAGAAAATAAAGTGATTTTTTTGTGAGTGATGTTTTCGTTTTTCGCAAGATGAAATCAGTAAAGGTAGATTTCAGTCACAGATAGAGAAAATTCAAGATGAAATAGACAGTAGTAACATCACTCCACTGGCACGAGGGAAGGTCCAATCACTTCTGGTCGGGAAACCATTTTAGGAATCATTTTAGCATGGTTTTGTGATCCAAACACATCACAGCCTCTCGGTTATCAGCAATCACCACCACAAATACATGCAAGCAAACGTTTATACCAGCCTCACAAAATATATTAGTAGTAAACCAGGCACAAGCGAGCAGCCAAAAGTTTGGCACACTCACAGAATAGATCCTACAGAATACAATACAGTTAATACGGCAATCAAAACTACATGACACTATACAGAAAACTACTTCCACATAAAGCAACACCCAAAATCCAATGGTTGACTGCCATTGCTTTCCATTCACCAGAAACTGAGGTTTCCAACTTGGTTTACTAGGGGAACAAAGTGGGAACAGATCCATGCCTCCATCACCAAAATTGAAAGGAGAACGATAGGCAGTAGTAGCAAGGCTAAACAAGTAAAGGCTATTCAGTTATTATTAGTGTTGTTATTACAACTATTGTTATTAGCATGCATGTGTATTTAGAAGTTATTATATTGTCATTATATAATTTTATGACACACAAGGATGTAAATGTTAGTATACAGAGCATACAAAGTCAATGTGTCAAATATGATTAAGGTGAATTCTTTACAGGAAACGAGTGGCATTGTAAATCAACAATAACTCTGGCAATTCTGGGGTGATATGCGTAAATCTTAGTGAATTGAACATTCAACATGTGAGCTGTCCGTTCTTTTAAAAGAAAATTGAATTTCATGGTTATGCTTTTTGTATATATTATTATTTCATGACTTTACCCCCAAATTACGAACGTGTGTTTACTAACTTCCCAATTAAATCCATATGCACTTAATCTCCATGGCTTACGCTTTTTAAATTCTTTAAAATATTGTGATTATATTTTGACTGATAGAAGAAATGACCACATTCCTAGCATGTATGTGATTTTACTTCAAGCCCTCACTCAGTAACTGAGCACAGGTAATATGCATTGCTTATAGCCTGAGATCTGAAATATCGGCCTGGGTCAAACTGGCCATTAACTAAGAGCTCCGCTTGGAACTGCCGTGGAACACATGAATAGGACTTACGTGGCTGAACAAACAGAGAACACGAGAATCTCAAATTGCCACAAAATGATTTTAGTTTGCAGTGGCTACTGCAGACAAATGGGATAAAAAGAGGCGATATCAGGGCGGGGAATAACTAGTAGCAAGGGAAATTCATATGGGCGCACCTTGGAGGGGAATCCTCCCGGACAGTCACTTTGAGAGATGATTTATGACACGAGTGCTGGGCAACTAAAGGAACGCTATGAGGCTGGTTTGAACAGCCGTGGGTGACAGGTATTTCTGTGAAAATGTATAAAAACTGAAAAGAATGGTTAAAAAAAAAAAGAGAAAAGGAAACTGAAGAGTTTCTAACAACTTTTGTGACCGCTGTGATAATGATGATAATAAAACTGTAACTTGGAATGGTAATGACTGCACAGTGGAATATGATAGAAGCATTGGTGAATGTGACCTTGATGCAGTGACATGTCAGACCTAATCGTGTATGATTTATTCCTTGGCCCATATAATTTGTTCAGCCATATTACTTTCTTGGTTTGTTTGATGTTGATTTTTAATGTTAGTCGCCATATATTCCCATAAAAAAAAAAGTGTGCTGTTATAAGTGGTTTAACTTGTAATGACATTTAAATCTGGTGGTTATCATGTTAAAGGATTATAATTTTGGGCAACAAGTTTATTAAACGATCTGTGAAATTGAAATTAAAGATAGGAAGGTCCAACTATACAGTGGCATCCTGTATAGACAAACCTCACTTCATATGCTCTTTTTTATTTCCTTTGTTTTTCAAACAGATATTCTGTTGGGCTGGTTTAACAACTCCTCAGAGAATGATATCATTGATTTCTTCACTCTACTAGAGTAAGTGCTGTCTCAAAGTGTTCACATGTTGAGAAGTGAATCTGGGATATTTGCGCTGTGATGTGATGTTAAGTTTTTCCATGTGTCACAGACAGCCAAATGGTCTACACAATTTCTGTAAATACATTATATGGACTGCAATAGCATTTTGAGGGAAAAAGGCACAGTTAATGAGGAAGGAAAATGCACATTGAGTGAGAACATCATTATTTCTTTCCTGTGAGTTGTAGGAATGGTTTCCCTTGCCTTTGGAGCAGACAGCTGGCATTTACAATGCATATATTTCTTGTTTAGTGCTTTGTTTATATTTTGACCATGATGGCTGTGAGCAGTCAGTCTGAGAAAGACTTTTTTTTTAACAAGACTTATAATGCAATCTGGAGACCGATGAATGTTGAAAGCCACATACTTTTGGAGTCTGTTATTCATTGGAGATAACTGTGACAAGATAATGGGCAAAATACATAAGAAATGTAAGAAACATGGATATTTTTAAAAATTAGTAAAAATTCCTCAAATTCACTCACTTTCTCCCCTTTTGACATTTTCTTTGATAAGGGCATCCATTTCTTTTCAAGAAAATATATAGTTTTGTTTACTTTGCCTTGCTGAGGAATTTTTACTGATTTTGTATAAAAAAGCATGTTTGTTTTAGGGGCATTTCTCAGAGGAAAGGCAACATAAAAGCCCATCATGTTTCAGGGCTGTGAAACCGAAGGAGTTAATGTCTTTTGTTTAAATATGTAATTCCATCTTGTCTGGTTTTTAAATGTATATTGAAATGTACCACTAATTTTGTTCAGCTTTTTTTATATTAAAAATTCCATTAGTGCTTGCATTAAAGCATATGACACCATACTGAATGAGTTGCAGTGTGTCTGATTAAATAAACACCAACACAACAAAACAAAAAAACCCAGAATTGAGATCATTTATTACAGAAAACATTCTGTTCATTAACAGTGGTGAAATTCAGTTCATTTAGAAAATATCTTTTGACTATCTGTATGGTGTTTTGTTAATAAATGGTGTTTTGTTAATAAATGAGGGACACATCTGTTTAAAAAGTAGTGAGTCACAGAATATGTCGTATATTTATCAACTTTCATTCAGGTTGAGTTTGAAGCATTTCCAGTACCAGGGCAGAAAGAAGATTGTCACACTGAGGTAGGATTCGTGGCATGCTGGTAAATTGTTTGTCTAGTTTTCTGAATTACCTCACAGCTAACATATGTATTTCCTGCACAACAAAGTGAAAGAACCCAGCAGGTGACTGATACACATAATGTTGAAGCATCAATATTATGATGAAGTTGACAGGTCTGCTTTTGATGTTGCTGTTACACTGAGTCTTGAACAGCATTTTGTTCTATAAGTTTAAACATGAGTTGTTTTTTTTTATGTCACACACATCTGGACCAAAGTAATGGTTATCCAGCTGATAAGAAAATACTAGCTGCGAATGATAATGTCAATGGTGAGGAAAGCTTATTGTAGTGCCATGTCATTCATTTCAGTGGCAAATTATTTATGGCACATTTGCAGCAAGTAATGTTGTTTTGTTTTTTTTTGCAATGTCTTAGTGAGTCATTAGCAATAGATTTTTTTTGTTGCTTTCATCAGCTCTCAGTATTCATCAGTTGCCAATGATAATCAGAATTCCCACATCCTAATTATATTAAACATCAGCAAGGGAAAGATAACTTTTCCCATTTGTTTGTTTGTGAATTTTAGGTTGATGATTAATTTATTCATTTTTTTGTGTGAATTTTAAAGTGAGGAATTAATGACATATTTGGGCTCACATTTGTTGGATGGAAATATAGAGGTGAAAATTCTTAAGGTATCCATATTATTATTTAGTATTTCGTTGCAGACATAAATGACTCAATAGTCAGTAGCATATCTGTTAACAGAAAAAAAAAACAGCGAGGTTTCAGTTTCAGCTACCTACACAGTTTCTCTCCTTTTGCCAGCATGATTGGTGGCCAGAAGTCATCCACCATGCCCACCCCTCTGGGCAGCCACAAGGGAAGACCAATTAGTCTATCCTCACAGAGAACTCCCAGCCAGTATGGAGACCTGATTCCAGAAAGTTTTCACAGTAAGTGTCTGCCTGCATTCACCAAAAAGCTACCTGACTGGATCAAAAAATTGCCTTTGATTTAGGTCTATTCTCAATGTTAGAAATATGAAATGTTGTTAGGTAATGTTGTAGTTCAGAATTAGCAATTAACATCTTTTCCATAAAATATGTGAAATTTTGGCTGAGACAAAAAAAATTCGTTAGTTATGTAAATTTATATCTCTGTAAGCATATATCTTGTAATTGAGCAGGACTGTGGTGCTTCTGATGTTATACATCTCAGTTTTATTGGCTATGGGTGGTGTTTCATTTGTTGTATGACAAGAATTTACTGGCTTATTTCATATTTGCATCACCCATTATCACAGTTTATAATGTGCCCACCAACTATGATAAGTATTCAGAAATAATGTAGTTTGACTACTTCCTTTAGCGCCCACCAACTCAGATGCTGATGCCATGATTCGAGCACTTCAAGAGGCCAATATTTCCACAGAAGTGGGACTGATAGTTTTGGATATTCTCAGTCTTTTTTGTACCACCTTTAAGGTGAGTCCCAGTATCAGCTTAGCTGAGTGAGTGAATGGACATTCACAGTAAAGGAGGTGATTCATCTTGCTACATGAGCTGGACAATAGTTTGAACCATTGATGTTTATGACTGATGACTTTAAAATAGTTGTGCAACATCAGTTACTTGTGTCTATTTCCTTCAATTTTTGCTTTAGATGAAACATTATTGTTATTGTAAACCCTTTGATTAGCAAACAGAAGCTAGTGGTTTCATAAACTGCAGGTAGCTGGGATGTTGCATTATATTACTTTACATTACTACATGTTTTTCAAGCATACACATGGTTGCCAACCCTCCCAGAAAACCGGGATTTTCCTGGATTTCAAGTGAAATCCTGGGCACCCAGAAAAGTGCTTATAATCCTGGGTTTCCCATAAATTAGATAATAATTAGAAAGAAAAACACCGAATTAACAAAACTACGAACTTTTTTGACTTCGTTGCAAGTGTGACATCCGGAACGTAGCCTAGATCTACGTATTTGATCGGGCCGTTACGTTTGCTATCACAATGAAACTGAGTTTTGCAGGGGCCGTATTCATGAAGTTGTCGTAACTTCAAGGGAATTACGTGTTGGTGTAGGCAAAGGTACCCTTACCTACGACTTGGTGTAAGATAACATTTAGTTTGATATTCATGAAGCCAGCTTACACCTACCCATACCATACCTAAGTAGTGTCGACAAACTGATTTGTTACGCAAAGCCGCATAATAATAGCTAGTCATGAGCAAATGGGCATGCATGACCATCCTCCCGATCAGCTGCTTCGGTGGGCCAGTTATGTTCGTGCATCTAGGTAACGCAAGATACCCACAACATTGGTCAGTGGTAGGTAGCAAATAAACTAGCGGTATCTGTTGTTACATTTCTAGTAGTTGGTTTGCATTCGTGCCAATGTTGATGGTTAAAAAAAAAAAAAAAGGAAAAATAACAAAATAAAGGAAAAAATCAGAAAAAATTGTTTAGAGTTAATGTGATAGAAGTGGTAATGCTAAGAAATAATTTTCACCATGAATGTATTTCGGTGTATATCATGGCAGTACTATTTTCAATTAAATAGATCTGTTAAAAAAAAAAAAAAAGAAAAAGATCTAACCATCATTAAGGCTGTGCGCTAAATAATCAGCGCATGCCAACAATGTAGATCTCCAAAGACTGACTACAGGTGGGTAGATTACAATCATGGAAATTACCATTTCATTTATATGCATTTTGACATCAGCTAAACAAAGAATAGGGGACCAAGTGGGGGGGGGGGGGGGTGTGAGGGAAAGGGAGAGAGCAAGAGAGCGGTAGGCAGACCGATAGACAAGCGGCAAGCAAGCTATTTTTATTCTTTAGGGGAAGGTGTAAGTCACTTATGGCAGGATCAAGCTAGTCTTAAAGTTAGGCTATGCTTAGGGTGCTTTCTGACTAGGTGTAAGTCTACGTGCACTTCATGAATACTGTGTAGTGAGCTATGTCTTGGTGTAACAGTTACGCCTAGTCTTAGGGAGTTACGGTAACTTCATGAATACGGCCCCAGTACTCTTGCTGAGATTATGCACTCAACGTTATTCCCATGCCAGAACAATGGGTGTTGTGTAATGTTGCGGCCAGTTACTCCATTTCGAGCAGCCAGTGATGGTCAGTGTCACTTCGAGTGTCTCGCCGTATATCTAGTCAAGATCTAGAGCTACCTGTCTAGTGCTTTGAGGATTGACTGGGCTTCTGGTATAACCCAGCCCCCTCTCTAGATTTTCTCACTCCATATGGTGAAAAGTAGGGGGGGGAGGAGGGGGATTTTATGCAGTCTTAGCCATGTAGCCGGCCCAGTATCTACCGGGCTAATGGATTCCTGACTTAAAAGGACAAAAGCCGACCATCTGTCTATGGAACCTTATGATATGCAGCAAGTTCGATGTCACACAAAGACGAGAACTAGCACAGATTTCTCATCTCCCACCCAACCCTTAGCATTACATCAAAACCATACATTTTGAAGAAACATTGTATTTCAGTTGGGGGGGGGGGTACAGAAACATGGAAGGAACAAAGATAATGGTTAGTATTATGCTATATTCTAGATTGCTATAATTATTGAACCCAGTCGTGCTGGATTTCACCATAAATTCCACTCTGGTTTTCATGTCGTCCTTTCACTATCATATTTTATATTGATACCATACATGATAGATCGACCAGATTATTCTGTGGTGTTTACTTTTATCAAATTATCAAATAGACCAAGAAATTAATAGTGACTGAATGTTTCTTTACAGATTTCCTGGATTTTACTTTATTTAGAAATGCTGTGAATTTGAAAATATGTGTAAATAACTGTTGTGTGCATGAATTCTTTAATTGGAAACTGCAAAACAAGTTTTAGCATCGGATTCTTCTTAATATGTAAAATCCCTGTTTGGGGTCGAAAATCCCTGTTTTTTTCAAGAGAAATCCCTGGTTCGGCCATGGTGGGGTTGGCAACTCTGCATACATTATTCATTGGATTTTTAAGAAATCATTTCAAACTCTTATATTTGGCTAGAAATTTTGGCTAGTGATGGAAACACTGAAAATAATCTGGCAATAAAAATTCTGGAATTTCTGAAGCTGAAATGCTGGTTTTTAATTAGGATTGATGGGTAAAAAACAATCCGATGTTCCAGTGGCAGTGGAGTTGAAAGGTCATAATCTTGAAATTTTGCTACACTGTCAGTAGTTGAGTAGGTATTGCATTTCTACAAATAGATGTACAGAATAATCTTGTCCAAGGTAATTATGTCATTGTTTCATTTCAACTGAAGAGATCAAAGTGACTAGAGAAAAGTGATACTTTCTCATACATAAGTCAAGATTCAACATGACTTTCCTGCTGCTCTTAATTGTTTGCAATGTTCTGTTCCACATGCACAGAAAGATCTGGAGGCTCGAGGTGGAGACAACAACATGATGCATACTGTGTTCCAGATATATCTTGGATTCTTACGTTCTAGTCAGTCAGAGACATTACAAAAGCATGTCTTTGCTGCATGGAGAGCATTCATCAAAAAGGTGCATACAGGGATAAGACAATTGTGATCATGTTCTGGTTCATAAAAATAACTGCAGTGCTCTGTTTTATTAATCTTTTTAGTCATGAACAAAAGAAATATCGTGTTGATTTTTATTGAAAACTTGGTTTGCAGTATATTATAATTTTATTCAGATCAGATTGTCATTTCATTGTGCACCTGTTCTAATTTTCAAAATGTCTGTATGTCACTGGAATGTTATTTAATAGAAAGCTCCTGCACAAGAGGTTTTTATTATAGCTCTTTTTCAACAGGATTATACTCATATGAAGAGTAAAACTGATTTCAGTCAACTTCAGCTGATAATATTAGGGCACTGATTATATATATATATATTATATTATTTATATTTGCATATACATATAGGGAAAAATGATGATATTTTGAAACAGCAAAAGTTTCAGCTTTTAAGATGTTGATGTTGCCAGTACTACATTAGTGACAGTTTGAGATGTCACACAGAGCAGGTATGTTTTATCAATATTGATTGTTGGATGGTTTTTTTTTTTTTTTGCAGTTTCAAGCAGTGTTGTTCAAAGGTAGCGCAGATATGTGTGGAGAACTTTGCTATGAGGTAAGAACTCAAGAATATTTTCATATATGAGCCATTCTCAAAAGGTCAGCCATATGATTGTCACAGGTAGAACAATTTTTTAACAGCCTGAAGGAGGAGGCGGGTCCTGAAATTTGGATTTTGCTAAAAAAAAATGCGATTTTGGGTTTTTATTTTCTCTTAAAAGGTTGGCCTTTCCTGCATATAAAAATGGTATCAAAAAGTGGATATGTCCATTCTAACGTATTTGACTAATGGTCATTCAATGTTAGACCTAGTCTACTGTCAACCAGAATTTGGCTCCATTTGGCTGCTACATGCAGTCGCAGATCATCACTATTTGATTATATGTAGGCAAAGAGAGCATAAAACACTTGACTATGACCACATCTAGCAAAATCATGAACTTCAGTGCCATGGGTGGACATTGGATGACCACTATGAGGCGAAGAAAACTGCTGATTATGCAGATTATCAGTAGCAGGCACTCTAGAATGAACTTCCACATCCTATAAATAGTAAAACTTTCCTTTCTTTCTGTTATTTCAGAGCTTAGAAAACGATATGGGGACCACATATAGGCCTCCAAGAACCCGGAAGTGGCTCTATTGGAGCCTTTATAATTATGGGGGGTAGGGAACGAAATTCGAGAAAAATTTTGCCCAGAAAGCCAGGAAGAGGCAATAAAAGACACAGAAGTCATGAAGAGAGGGCTAGTATGTCATAAAAGGGTGTTTTGAGGCCAAAAGCCGAATAAAAAACTCTCCATGTCAATTATTCCATGAAAAAAAACTTTAAAGGCGTTTTTCTCAAAACCCGTTTTTTTGCCAGTATTTTGCTATCTACTTTTTTGTTTCTGAACCGATTCTAACCAAAT
>JBCEWB010907101.1:0-41822 GCA_039654565.1 Peronia peronii
TGGGAGATGAGAAATCTGTGCTTGTTCTCATCTCTGTGTGACACTGAACTTGCCGCACATCGTAAGGTTCCGTATACAGCCGGTCGGGTTTGGTCCTTTCAAGTTGGGAATCTACAAGCCTGGTAGACGCTGGGCCGATTACATAGGCTAAGAACTAAGGCCGCATAAAATCCTCCCCTTCTCCCCTGCTTTTCACCATATTATTATGGAGTGAGAAAATCTAGAAAGGGGACTGGGTAACAGTCTACCACAAACCCAGTCAATGCTCACGGCACTAGATAGATAGATCTAGATCTAGATTCTAGATCTAGTCTAAAATGAGACACTCGAAGCCACACTGACCATCACTGGCCACTCGACGAAATGAGGTCACGGTTGTAACATTACACAAACGCTCATTGTTCTGGCTTAGAAATCCCGTTGCATGCATAATTTCGGCAAGAGTACTGCAAAACTCCGTTTGATTGTGATAGCCGCGAACGTAACGGCACGATAAAAAAACGTAGATCTAGGCTACATTCTGGATGTCACACCTGCGACTAAGCAAAAAAGTTTGTACTTTTGCTAATTCGGTGTTTTTCTTTCTTATTATTATCATTTAATTTATAAGAAACCCAGGATTTAAAGCACTTTTCCGGATGTCCGGGATTTCGCTTGAAGTCCGGGAAAATCCCGGTTTTTCCAGGAGGGTTGGCAACCCTGAATAACTCTGTACATTTCAGTAAGACATACGCTCTGACTTTGTCAGCGTGAATCCACAAGGGATACCATAGCAGTTCTAACGCGCTAATACTTTCTGTCAACACAATATATTTACAAATTTTAATTCAACAGGTGATTCTGAATGAATCATATTTTACTTCACATTGCCTTGACAAGAAAGCTACAAAACAAACTTCAAGAAAAACCATGAAAATATGCATGAAAGACACACTGTTATCTTCTAATTACTTAAGTTTTCATTATTAAAAAGAAAAGGATTTTATCTTTTTTTTGTTTTTAAATTTATTTTTTTTATTTTTCAGATTACAGTTTACAGAAAAAGGTGAATCAAGCCGTGTGGGCCAAACTCACAATCCATCACGACGAATATTGTCAATATTGTTTTTTTTTGTTGTTTTTTTTTTCAAATCAAAATCTCATGTTAAATTTTTGTTTGAAAGATATTTGTGGAGAGAAAAGTCACTGATATGGCTCGCTGCAAAAATAATTCATGATGTCACAGCATTATATAAGTGTTCTTACATTTGCCCAGCAACGGAAAGCTACTACCAATTTCCTGACTCTGACATCAAAATCTGAGTAGATGGCCAGTAATTCGGAAGTACAATGTGCATTGTAGCAGTGAATGGTAACACTGACTGTGCAGCCAGTGATGTCATCTGTCAAAAGTAGGCCTGGAACTTTGGCAGAGAAGTCAGACCTGACATTGCTGAACCCAGTATCTGGTCAAGGAAATCACAGTAGTAATGAATAATAATGAATCACATAAAATGATATAAAATTCACATTCAATATAATCAAATATCACACGTCACTGATATGTGAACATGATTTACAAGTTGCGAGCTCAGCTCTTTGTTGCTCTATCTCCACTTTTGGGCTATTTGGAGATATATATATATATATATATGTCAATTGAAAGAGGAATAGTAAATCTACCACACAATGTAATTATTTCACCGATCACTTGCCCAAACAGGTAGATTTTGAAAATCATTTTGTCCTCTCTCCTATGTGCTAAAACAGTTGCTAAACATAAAACATCAATTTTCTCAAAATGCACAAAATGGAGATAGAGCAATAGAGAACTGGGCTCACCAAGTGCTAAAGACGCTTAAGTAGTATAACAGAACCATTATTTTTCAAAGTATTTTAAAAGGACATCTCTCTCACTTTTCTCACACCAATGATCAACTATTTATGTGAAATATTACGTAAATTTGACTGGTCAGCCTATAACAACTTAATTAGGTGTGGCTGTCGGAGGTCAGGAAATGAAGATGAAATATAGTATTGATAAAAATATGATAAAAACATGATGTCTTTACCAATAATAATTGTATTTTCATTTCCTGACCTCTAACAACCAGACTCAAGTAAGTTGTCAGAGGATGACAAGTCAAATTACATATTTCACACAGATAACTGATACTTCGGAATTATATTTTCATGTCAAATTTTTGTGAAATCTTGCACATATGAGATGCAACACAATGAAATGAGGCACTTGTCAAACACAGGGACAGCAGAAACCACAATTTTTTTTTCCATCAGTGAGACAATTTTTATTGGAATTTTTTTTCCTTTGCACAAAGCCCTTTTATATCTATTTAAAAATGGATTTCAGGGTAAAATTTCCTGAATTATATAGAGTAAAGGTTCAAAAATTGTAATTTAGCAACATGACTTAAATTAGGATTGATAAGGATTATCACATTTGATTGGCCATTTTCTCACCAAATTCAGCTGCAGCAGTAGGTCACCCCCATCATCTTATACTTCTGCTAAAATAGAACAAAGATTCTTTCACCAAGAGATAGAGAAATGAATAAGCTTCAGTGTGATATTAATTACTCTACATGCTCAAAAATTAAACAGGTCTGATTTCATTATGTCACATTCATATGGCAATAAAGGCATGTTGTAAATAGTAACATGATAAAATACTGGCTTGGAAGCTGTTATAACACAGCCACGTTCTGATACAGGTTTTCCTGTAGCTCCCTGGCTTTAGGCAGTGAACTGATACATATATTTTGGCTGATCAGAAATGAGCTGAAGGTCACACAACAAAAGAGCTTTAAACCGTTGTAGACAAGAAGACTGCTAATTTAAGATATATTTAGACCGTTTTCTGTCTATTCCTGCAGAAACTGTGAATCACTCAGGCATCTCCAGATTCAACTGATCATAAGCTGAGCTTTTGCTATTCAATATTTCTGTTCCATTTCATACGCCAACACATGTCTCAATCTTGCTACCTGTCCTGTCCTTCAGGCAATGGTATAGATCTCGCAGGAGGTGTGTCAGTTTTCTGTCACTCTGTGTCGAGTTCAAGTCGACATTGATGTCGGCTGCCTTGAGGCCAAAGCCAGTCAGAGATGAACCATACATGAACATCATGACATCTGATAGTGAAATAAAGACAAACAAGTCAGATCCAAATTATTGCCTGATAATTCTCATTTATAAAACTATTTCTCCAAGTCAATTTCAATATCAAAATAAATAAAGCAATAACTGATATTAAATATCTATAGCAGTACAGTTAAAATTAATCCTAGCGTGGTGTTTGGGCATCAGTTTATTGGTTATTGCGAACTGTTCATGCTCAATACATTTCATTTAATGAAATAACATAACAAAAACAAAGCAAAACAAAAAAAAAGAAAAAAAAAAGAAAAAGGAAAACAAATAAATAAATAAATAATAAATAAACAAACAAACAAAAAAGACACAAAGTAAAAAATAAAATAAAACAAATAAATAAATATTTAAAAAATTCAGGAAAAAAAAAGGAAAGAAAGTGAATATAGTAAATAAGTAAACAAACAAATAAATGAACAGAAAATTGACCATACCATTTTACACATTTCTCCTACACTGCTGCAAGAAAAATTCTTTCTCTGGTCTGAGATAGAAATTCTATTCTAACCTGGAATTTTCTTTTTCACAATTGTTTCCAAGCGTGTGACCACATCCGCTCGCTGTTTTTGTTCCCATTCATCAATTCCTTGCTCCTCGTACACTTTTTCCACAGCTATGGTCAGAGCGGCCAGCTGCTTTTTAGTGGGCTCAGGCATGGATCTCAGAATCGCATCAACGTCGCTGATCTGATATTAAACCAAAATAAAATTCTCAACTTCTTGAATCACACTATTCTTCAGGAACTCTGTTTAGTATACGTACACTATAATACACTGGCATGTGTTCATTCATTTACTTTCTTCATTACATTTTCAGTATTTGCACCCGCTTTTCCATTTTCTGAAAACTTGTCCAATCGATGAGTCTATGATAACCAAAAATACTATCACAAAAATTCAAGGTATTATCAAATACTTTACATTAAACTGTTTATCATAAAGTTTACAAAAATAAATGTATCATCATGAAGTGCCTATTTCAATTAGTACTAAACGAGTAGTAGAATATGATAAAAGAGGAGAAAAAAAGACCTCAGACAATGAGTGAATCAAAATTTAATTCAATTTCATTACATCGTTGACATACTAGTAACTCAGAATCATGCTTATTACTGTCTGAATGATATCAATGACTATACAAGTATATCACAAACAGTTCCTCTATTTAATAACATTAGACTCTACAGTGAACATCTAACACTCATCATAAATATTAAATATTACAAGTATGTTCTTACAAGAACGTTCAGTTGAAAACACTAATGTCTAGGTCTGGTATGAAAAACTATGTGTTCACACTTCTGCTCTCAAGACCTTACAGAAAAATAAACTACAACTGCTCCTTCATCTTGCATGGTGACTTCAACAAACTTCAGGAAAAATGTGGATTCAAATATTTCCTTACTTAAGCATTCCCATAACTGAGCCTGTTTATACATGATCTCACAGTCCAGACTTGTCTGGCAGGGGCAAAGATCAGCTAGTCAAAACTCCTTCTATTTGCTTGTTAAATGAAATTTCAATACGAATTGCAAATAAATTCTTGAGATAGTTCTACAAACTTGAATGTAGCAATGCCAATGAAAAAATTTGTTTTAGAAAAAAAAAATTGTAACTTGGTGTGTGATAGCTCTATCTTTACTGAGCAAGCAGCTTTTTGAATTTTGAAATAAGAAAGTTACGATTTTTTTTGGTGGGGGAGATTTTATTTTGGATGACCTATATATAGCAAAAAACGTCCAAATACGGGACACTTTTCCAAGACTTTTGAGTGAATATTCGTCAGAACTCTCTCACTATTGGGAGTATATAAATGAAACCTGGTAGCCAAGTCTAATTTTTACTGCAGAATCTAGTTCTGCTCTTAGATTTTTTATAACCCTTTCACTGCCAAAGTCCCTTTATTAGTGAAATTTTTTGAATTTTTTCAGCACATCTTTCTCCATCTTTCCTCTCTGTCACAATCACTCTTGCTTCCCCGATGTCATCCTCATTAACCTGTGATACAGACTCCTTTTTCAACTTCTTGCATCTTTGTGTATGGTATCTTGTGCTGTCAATTGCTTTCTTCTTCTCTTTCAGTGGCCTCCTAACCTTCCTTCTCTGCTCCATAAGTTTCTTTTTCAGTATGGCATTTCCCACCTTTGCTTCCTTCAGTTGTGTCATGAAGCATTCATTTTCATCTTTCAGCGTACTTGCCACTGCTGAGCCCCCCTCCCCCCTCATGGGGGCCCCAGGTATATAAATAGATTCTCTGCTCCCACCTGCAGGTGGTGAAACTGAAAGCCTGCCATCAGTGGGATGTTGCCCATGGAATACCATCCTCGATGTTTTAGGGGTGACATCTCTTCTCTCCCTCTCCTTGCTCCTGTCTTCTGCCCTGCTTTCTTTCCTTTTGGTGTGTAAACGTTTACATGCATTACCGTGTTTGGCACAATATACCTGTGATCGTGCTGATGTGTCGTTAAACCCCAACACAAACAAGCAAACAAACTGCTCCGAGCCTACTCTTCTCCTGTCTGAGTGCTTTCCTTGCTGCCACATTTCTCTCTTCCCTTCTTTTTACATCCCTTATACTGTACTGTCGTTTCGTCTCTGTTGGTGCTGAGAATTCATCTTTCAACCTTTTCAGCTTACTTCCAAGACAGTTGTCTTTCTTTCTTTGCAATTTCATGTGTCTTTTCATTGACTTTCTCCTTGGTGTTGCTACTGTTCTTGTCTAACTGTTGCTGGAGGATGTGGAGTCGGAGAGAGTGGGGAATAAGGTATGGAGGGTCCAGCACTTGGCTGGGATGAAGTAGTGGGGAAGAGGTGAGCTGGTTCAGGGAGGGTGAAAACTTACTCTTTAAATCTATCCAAAGCAGCACCCCTTAATTTTGATGCTTCTGTGCTATGCGATGTATTTTAGTCAGATCTCAAAGACTTTTGCACTGACAGATTTGTCTGCTATTTTAAAAGCCAGATGGCTGAAGTAATGGACAGCATTTTCACAGTGTCTATATAAAACTGAATGACGATCCCGTTTGCCAAAATGGTCGGAGAACCATACTTTTGTATCAGTTGGTCTCTGTCCGTCTCCATTGTCCTACTTCTTAGGGCTATACTATAAATTTGGGATGGGGACGAAGTTTGGGTAGAAATAAAAAAGAGAAAAGAATTGCGCAATTAATGTGTATTGAATAAGGTTTTATTCACTCACTTATTCATTCACTCAGATTCTAAAGTTTCTAATTAAATCTACTAAGTTGAGATCTACCTCTGCAATTACAAGCAATGCTTGTTTATAGGCCGACCTAGTCAAGCTCAATCATGTTGTAAACATAATAAAGTCTGTGGTCTTAATACACAGTACACTGTAGTGCAAAACTGTGAATCATGACAGGTAACTGGCGAGTTCAAAAGTATTTTTAATGGAAGGGAGACACATTGCCGTTCCAGTGCTGTGCAATCTGCGTAAGTTCATTGTTTTACTCAGTTTTCTTCTTGATCTCTGTAACTCAATGATTAGTCAACGACTAGATCTAGATCTCGCACTATCTTCATAAATTCTGAAACTAATGCCACAAATAGGGCCCACACTGTTTAGTTTCATAATCTTTCCCTCCTTCCTTGTTACAATGCATGGGTTGCAAGTGAAGTGACATCCCATGAGCCAGTGGGGTGATCATGCGGCCTAAGAGGAATTTTCGTGACTTGGAGCCAAGGTCGCAAACTGGCTGAGTCTGCAACATGGCTATGTCTTCAGTGCACTCGGCTAGTCGCGGGTTACCACACATTTTGTAACGATTACGCAAAAAGTACTTAACACAGATGTGTGAAATTTTAAGGCATTAAAGAAGGAAGGTTGACAACTTACCTGCCCTAAGAACAATCCACAGCTCCTCAAAGTTTTTGAAACACACCAAACTAAATTTTCTCACCGCAATTTATTCAAGAACGTGTTGGAGAAAGTTGTACACTTGCATATTATTAGAGTGACCTCTTTTCTGATTGGTTGCCAAGTTTCATTTATATCCATTCACAAAAAACAGCGTGAGGGCGACCCTCTTTTTCCCAGGTCCCAAAAAAACACCCGTCCAGCAGCGACCGATTTTCGGCGGAACACTCGACGCTTGATTGGCACTGCTATTGAATGGACATTAAATCTTGTTATTTTGGGCAGATAACACGTTATATGGAATGCCATCATACACACTTGAAAATCAGGTCTTATTGTTACAAACATAGGAAAAGCTGTCTTGCTAAATCCCAAATTCAAACTTGTTATGAAAAAAAACACAAACAAAAAACCCATTCCATTTCTATTTCTTTCCCCATGATGAGAGCACCTTTATTCTACTGTAAAAAATATTACAGATCTACCAGTGTTTTATTGATCAAATTTAGCTGAAAATTTCAAAGGATGTCAGTTTATTCAATTCTATTTATTCTGATTAGATTTAATTTTCTTTCTGATTTTGATTCCAAGCCAAATAACATTGGCTGACATTAAATGTTACTATATTGTTAATAAAATACAAAAGTTCTGATACCTCGTTTTGGTACCAATTTATGGAAAATCTCCATATTATAATGCACTTACTTCTTTCCTGCGGCAATGTCTGTTATCCTTGATATGCTTCTCACAGTCCTCTGTACCATCTAAATGATAATCACACAGTCGACAGAAATATTTGGCTTTTGGGAAGCGCTGATTTTTCTGAGAAGTAGACAATGCCAATAAAATAATAAGGACCGATTTATTATATATGTCACAGCATAAGTACAGTTTGAAATACCTACTATGATGACAGACAATTTAAAAAAAAATGTAAAAAAAAAAAAAGGGGATATAAGAAAAGTTTGGTAAATTCACTGTGAAAACAATTGACTGCTATGGGACTGTGATAAAGCAGAGTGGAATATGGGACAGAATGGCAATTACAAACAGGACAGATCACGATCATCTGTCACTTACTGATTCTGGACAATCATGTTTTAAATATAATAAGTCATAAATAAGAAACAAAATATGAAAACAAGTATTTTCTTGAGATCATTCATTTTCACTGGAAATTAACTTGGGATATCTTGTACCCAATAAATTTTCATGACCACCATTTCTGTCAGTATCTCATTTTTGTCCCCTTTTTTCACATAAACTGCAAAGTTGTATATTCTTACAAAGCAAACTTTATAGAATTTCAGTCCGATACAATAAAGCATTGTATAACAGAGAGGAATGTTAATCTAATGAGCCAATAATGAAAATGAAAAAAAAAAAAAACAGAAAGAAATGTTGCATGCATCACTAATATGGGAGGTAGCTTGAGAAAACCAGGCAGGTGGTGAAAATGTCTAGCAGAACACTCTCTCCAAGAGTTAAAAATAAATCAACACATTGACAGGACAACAGAAAGAAAATTGGCATTTGGATAGTCTTATTCCTTTCATTAAAATTAAACAAAACGCCTACCTTTTTCAGTACATGCATCTTGTTTGAATCCAGCATTTGCAAGAATTCTGGAGAGAGATTGTCCTCTGTGATGGGAGAGACAAAAACAAGTTACCAAATATCATAACTGACATGAATTTGATGAGGTATCAAAAACTTCATACAACATTTTATTTCAGAGAATGACCAAGATTTGAACATAAAAATAGAAAAATTCCAATTTCTGACTTGCAAATAATTTAAAACAAGAAATATTTTGTAATCCTGAAATTCCTGTTTCATTTAGACAATCCATACTACATTCAAATATTGGATAAAGTTATTGTATTAAATAAAATAACTCTGCATTGCAGAATATGTACAATATCTACACTGAAATAAAAAACAAAAAAGAATCACATTCTTATAAATATAAAACATTCCATAAAAACATAAAAAGCTTTGTTTTTTCAAATATCAGAGGGTGAGTTAACTTAGAAAAGAAGCTTTGATGTGATATTTATATTTGAACATTTGTAACAGAAATAACTGACATGAAAATTAAAGTAAATAAGGCACATCAATGCTAAGGACTTTAAGTATTACGCTGTCAACAATGTTGAATTCATTTTTATTATCAAAACGTAATTTGTTAGCTGACAGAGGATCATCTACACTGGACAAATGTGTGTACCTCAGATAAGGCTTGTACCAATATGTAACTGTGACATTCGATGATTCATATCATGATAAAGTTACGAAAAAAAAATAATGAAGTAACAAGAACGAACAACAATCTGGCAGAATTGTTGTAGATATTTGTTAGTTTAATTTAAGTGCTGAAAACTGCAATCATGTGAAAATATTAGACAACTGATAGGAATAACTATATTTCATGAGGCCATCAATGTCCCCACATTACTTATGAAGTGATTCTTTTTGGACATCTTGCCTTTTCCCATAGATTTGATGACACTTTTTGGACCTCCCACCTTTTACATAGTTTCCACAGATTTGGTTAAAGAAGCAGGTATAATAGACTTCAATAATGTGTAATCAGCACCGGTGCTGCAAATACTGATCTCAGAAGTCCTTTAATTGACTGATCAGAAATCATGAAGAATTCTTGGGCATTGTCAATCTTTATCATAAAGACTTATGCGTATAGCATGACAGACACCCATTTTCATCAAAATAAAAAAAGAACGTTCTCATGGCACAAAGCTCATGTGACTGGCATTATTTTCACAGCAAGGTCGCAACAGTCTACAGAGTAGAATCAGTACTGTTAAATATTGTGCATTGCATATTTAGCTTGACCACAGGTAAGGTCTCAGTATTATCCTGCTGCACTTAACACCGCTGCGAGTTGTGGCTCTATTGGCGGGAAAAATAATCCTGGAAATTCTGCCTATTATGATATATAACTACTATTTCACATTGAACACATCTTCTTCTTACTCAGATCCTTGAGGAATAACCTGATCTAACATACTGAGCAGCCAATGTTATCTGCTATATGGACCCACCTCCGAGTCTTCCTGGTTTTGGCTTGGGTCTATTGTTGGAGTTGTTACCCTTTGGCACAGTGCCCTCATCACCATGATTGTCTCCTTCCCGTTCTCTCACATTAGTCCCGTCCTCCTGTTTCTCCTCTCTCCGACTATCTGAATCTGCATCCTTCTTCAAATTTGCTCTATTAGTTCCTCCATTTTTAGCCGAGTCTCCTGGTTTCTTCCCATTCTCTCTACTAGATGACCGACAATGGGAATTTTCCTCTTTTTTGGTAACAGGATCATCAGATTTTTTCTGACTGAGCTGAGCAGATTTTTTTCGACCTCCAGTCTCTTGGATTTTTGTTGTTTTGGGAGGTTGAGTGTGTCCTTTTTCATTTGAAAAGACAGAGGGGAGTTTAACATTGTCTTTCTTCTTGTCTTTTTTTTTAGTGTTAGATTTTGAGTAAGTAGCCCTTGGAACTGATTGCTTCTCTTCTGCAGGATCTGGCTGATCTGTAGCTGCAGTTCCAGGGGGAACCAGTAGAGCATTACCATTAGTGTTAGTAACTGCAGATGAGGGTGGTCCATGATAAGACTGATTACCTGCACTAACATCTAAATTGTCAGGATCTTTATGCTTTTTTATTTTCTTCTTTTTTTTGCCCTCTCCCATCTCTTGGGCAATGGGCGTGTTCTCAAACCTCCTGCCATCCACATTTAGAAGCTGTTTTAGGTCCTGAGTGGCCTGGGCCGTGTTAAAACCTTCTGCCATAGTTGAAGCTGAAATTACACATAAAATACAGGAGGAAGAAATCAGTAACAAATGAGCTATTATTCAGCTTTCACTGACAGACAAAAAATATTGCATCCTTAATATATCTGGAGAAAAATGTAGTTTTGTTTCATGTTTTCAAGAGTACTCTGAACTCTGGACTAACACTGAGGGATGTTACTCTCCACAAATATTAATTTCATTTGAATAAATTTTATACTGACGTAAGACAACTACAAGTAATGAGAATAGACTTTCAAATCACATGAAATGTTCTACCCTTCTGTTTAATATTTGAAGAATATTTAAAATTTTCATCATAAAGTATGCTGTTATGAAGCTTAAGGGGGTACATAAATATCTGATACAGGTGACGGCACTACCGTCTCACTGCGGTCCCTACTGCAACCCGGCACATATCGATTACTGTAAAATGAACTAGTGTCTATATCGATACTGCGATTATTGTCTCGGCGGTATGCACCGCTGAGGGTCCCAGCAGGTTAGGGCCAGAGTTGGTCTACTTCATTTTATAGTAATCGATATGTGTCGGGTCACCGTAGGGATTGCAGTGAGACAGTAGTGCCCAGGTGAGAATCGCAATGTTTGCCAGCTGCATGACTGAAGTTTGTCATTAATGTACATCTTAGTGGCCTTCACTATTAATTTGATGCCCTGGAGATTAGGACTGATTGTAGCTGACAGAATTTGAGAATGCTGTTATTAATATAATAAGCCCTATCCACAATTACAATGTTAAGACGCCATGTTTAATTTGACAAGATTTGAACACCTATGGATACAGCATGGTCTAAGCTGACTCATCAGATACAAAAAAATCATTTAAGATAACCTGGGATCTCCTACTAATGTGGCCTCTGCGAGTAGCTCTCACTGAAAGAATTTCCCCAACACAAACACATGCATCAACCCTAAACAATGATACAAACATTTTTTTAAATCAAAGTGCAAAATAATACAAAATTTAAGCTAGCTGTTTGTTACTATGTATCTAGATCTAGTACTTTTAAAACTGCCATCTCCCAAAGATTTTCATAGTCTATCACACCACAACCTATGAAATTGCCAATGCTCAAGGACCTTATGAATGCTGCTAAAGTAAAGCCTAAAGCAATTAAATTGCCTCCCTGGATTATTGTTTGTTATTTAGTCCGTGAAACTACATTCTAGACCCTATCTAAATTAAGGACAGATTTACTGATCGAATCAACATCAGGTAGATCTAGATACATCTACAATCCTAAGTCCAGCCCTAACCTAAGATCAACATTTATACTACATTTAGAGTCTAGATCTAGATCTAGAGTCTAGGTCTTGCTATAAATTGTAGTTTGGTCCGACTCGGTCGCAGTCTTAAAATGTTTTTTTGCCGACAGAATCTACGATTCTGAGAAATCATGCACCTGATTCATCAGGGGATTGAACTTTTCCTGGAATTCGTGCTGCGACTGAGTTTCAATTTCAGTCCTTCTCTATAGCACAATCATTGATCTAGATAATAACACCAGCGGGGCTGTCGAGTCTGTTTTTCTCGGAATCGGAAGTTGAAAGAGTATGTGTGAGGAGTAGTTTCCCCTCATGGAAGGTCTCTGTATATCATCAGGGCTGTACTAATTTCAAAATATACAAAATCGTTTCTTAATTGATAATGAATGAAGATCATTTCACAGTTTATGTTTCCTGTGTCTGCATATGTGTATGGGGCTAAACATGTGGCAAGCACGTGTACATATATGTGCGTATTTATTTGTGCTCACTTTTAAAATTGCATGACGCCGGATCGGTTATATTCTAGTGTCGTCTTTCAGCCATTTGCGGACGGCTATCTCGTTTGATCTTATTCTGTTTAGCGTGATTAGAATGAATACCAGCATACTTTAGCATACTTAGTATTATTATTATTTTTTTTTTTACATGGCCAGTATATCCCATAATCTCATTCCTCCCTCCCAAAAAAATCACCATGCGCTCATTTTCGACGATTAGCAAACAGTACCCATCGGGTACTACTACTATCTCAAACCCTATATTATTACATTTATATTTTATAAGTTTATACAATGATATCAACCCAGTAATGTCATTTTATAATCTTTCACGTTCTGCTCCATCACAACATTTAATTAACATTGGAAAACGCATCAACTTCCAGAAGAACAAAATTAATACTCGGTATGTCATGGGCTGTCACTTCAACCACTGACATAAATTTGCCTAACTCCCGTTTTAGTAACGTTAATTTGATATGATGTCTGGTCTTCTCTCACCCCAGCACAAATTCACGCTTATAAAATAATTTTTAATCATTTTCTGGTCGTGGTTGAACACTGAGTCTTTTTCTACTTTGCCCTTAAAGTATTGTTTCCAACGTTGAATTAAATAATAATAATAATAATACATGTAATAATAATAAATGAAAGCTTGCACCACTTGAAATAAAACATGCATATTATGTTATTCGCTGAAATGAAACTGTCTTTTTTTTTTCTCTCTGTTTTTCTCAGAATGGCCTAAATGACTTCTAAGAAATATCATAGTATAGTACATGTATTTCCAAGTCTGTGGTCCATGCATTTGTAATACATTATTGTGTTAGTCCTACATATTCTATTTGCCTCTCTATGACTGACCTTGGCAGTTGATGTCCATTATAACTTTTTTGGCCCATAGATTGTGCCTTATTTCCAACTGATTGCTACTACAGACAAATAACTACCAATATAACTTCTCTCTTAAACTTTGAAATTATTACGACCTGTACATGTAGGCCTACACTGTGGCACCCAAATTAGTTGATAAATATTGATATTCTGAAATGTCATAGAGTTTTCTTTGATTGCGATGTTTAAATGGAAAATCTGCTGTTTTCAAATAAATCGATCCACAATACTTCAACAGTTTGAAGAACTGCAGTTGGAATTGTTATTTTAAAAAAGGTAATCATTGAAAACAAAACTAAAAAAGCAACAACAACAAAATTATATACATGTGAAAAGATATTGGGTCAGGTCAGAGGAGACCGTCAAGATAACTTCCACCAGGAGGTTGAAAGATGTATATAGAACGCAACGTAGGTCAGAGGATGACTGACAGGAAGAAAAAAAACTGCAGGGAGCATAAAATTAGGAGAATTCAAAAAAAAAAAAAAGAAAGAATGAATGACATATACACTGTCATTATTATATATAACATAACTAGAAAAATGTGTTTGATTTAATCTAGAGTTATTGAACAGAATATTGAAACTCGAATTAGAATTAGAAACGGCTTGAGGGTGCAGGATATGTATATATACAGCCAGATACAGTAAGAGAATAAAAATACAGAGCATGAGAGAGAGGAAGGAAAAAGAGAATGAGAGAAAGGTGACAACGCCAAGCTTGGACAGGAGCAAAATACAAACAAGGCAGAGCACTGAGAAATGAAGACTCTGGAAGAAGAAAAATATAAAAGCCCATCGTAGAGAAGGAGTGAGCAGACTTTCCTCATCTCTGAACAAAACCTTGTTTTGCAAACCTTCAAAACAAAAACTAAGCTTGACCTCACACAAATATAGATTAATTACAAATGATAGAGTATTAGTTATACCTCATAATTATAAATTGGTACTTAATCACAAACAGTTGGAACACTGTCTTGAGCAAATATTCATTTCCTTTGATGGGGGGGTGTTTGTGTTAGAGGAGACATGCAGTTTCTAAACAGTGGGATTTATGAATACATGTATGAAAAACAGAGCAAACAAATCAGACCATAATAGATATAAGATACACAACTTTATTTATAAGACAGACAACTTTATTTCAGTATAAAAAACATATCCAAGCTTGATGATACCGTTGAAGTGCATAAGTTTGTCACAAACTAAGTGATCTGGGATGCCTCAGAAAGAACAAAATTCTAGCGTAAAAATTCATATTTTGCCTACAGAGCTTAAGAACCAGCCATATGATGAACCACAGCATATGGAGCAAACTACTTTTCAGATAAATAAATAAGTAAATAAATAAATAAATAGATAAATAAACGGCTAACAATATATTTCTTCAAAATGCATGCACAGGTCAGATTGAATTGAGCTCAGCTCTGCAATTTTTATCATACACTCCTACCTACAAAAGTCATTTGTCAACTTTTCCGGTCCACTGTAATCATGAGCAATAGCAATAGCTGACAATTAAAAAGAAAGAGAAATAAAACTGCATACAAATTTAAATTAATAAAAAGAGATATAAAGTTATAAAATTTAAAACAAAAAAAAGAAAGAAAGAAAGAAAAAGGCGCACGGTGGTTACTTTTGTGTTTTCACACCTATTTCTGTGCAATCAAACCATATCTGAATGACTGTCTTGGTGGAAGCAGTAACTGTAAAACAAGTTAATAGCGCCAAGGTCATAATACAATTGCTTAAGTCATTTTAAGTGGTTGTGAGAAAACTCAACAAACTAATTCTGCATGAGCCAAAGGTGGGATTTAAGCCAAACGGAAAAAAACAAACCAAAAAACTTTTAATTCAATTTCTATTGGGGATTAGTTTTAGAATTTCTTTTTTTCCGAATAAGCAATGGTCCACTTGCATGGCTTAGCATATTAAATTCACAATCTCCTAAAAATGACTTTGGCAGTTGTGATATGACTGTGAATACATAATGCAAGATTAAATAAAAAAAAAAAAAAAGAAACAGTTTACTGAACACAAGTGTAAATGAATACAGTACCTTACTATAAGCAATGACAAAGTTAAATACGAGCAAGTCATTCACTACATTTTCTGATCCAGCTAACAATATCTATGGTAGCTATAAAGCAATCACATATACATAGTGTCTGTAAAGTTTCTACTCAGATATTTGTAATAAAGAAACATCATGGTTAGATTAAAATGTTTTCAGAAAATACATTTTTATACGATAGCCCCCTTTCATGTATGTATCACATCAGGAAATACTGCAGCAATATAGGCAACCAATTTTATTTAATACAGTTATGACACACTGTAAATGTTGAAATTGCAGATCACCTTCAATGCATTCTGGACAGCGTGAAAGCACACTGAGTTATTTTCAGCCTAACTTCACAGGCAGCCTATACAGAAATATGTAAGCAATAGTGATCATAGTAATTTTATGATTTGACTCCTGATTTACTAAGGGTGATGGCCCTTTTTTTGACTAGAAGACCTTCTTTGCAATCCACCCCTCATACAAGAGAGGCAGGGCAAAGTGACACTTTTACTAATAATTCCAATATCAGTCTACAGAGATACAATTCAATATTGACAACAGAGGTGTCCTAAAGTGTCAATGCATAAGAAATACCTGTATATATGTAGGTCCATCTATGTCAACCTGAATCTCTGACAAAACTCCATTCCTTGCAGAAATCTTCACATTCTTTATTTCCATCCTGTGCGAGCTCATCAGATTAAGTTTTGGTGGACAATTTTCTTGAGGAAGTCACTCGGAACTAATAAATCCACAGCTTTTTTGTCACCTTTTATTTCATAATCAAAAGAGCCCATATGCACATTATGTATATTTCAACCACAAAGTGTCAAGATATAATTTAGGGGTGACCTTTTATAGCTACCTGTAGCCATAATAATGTTAACCCCCCCCCTCCCCCCATCTCAGCCCAGTTTTAATAATTAAACACCTCCTTGAAAGATTACTTGGGCTACATATCTACTATTAAGTACTAATCTAGTCAATTTGATATCCACAAACCCCAGATTGATATCACAATCACAGAATAATGAGTGGCATCCATAAAAAATGCAAATCTGGTATACTGTCGTCGTGCACAAAGACAAAGCTGAACTGAATAAGAAAGATGCGCTTGAGAATCGAGCTGAACTAACTCTTCTGTTCTAGAGATTAATTACTGTGGTAAGAAACAGGCAGTCTAAATAATGTTTTAGGAGGGATTTTGGATATACAGGCTACAAGAAGCCCAAATAAACACAATGAATAAGCAAGTCAAAGAGAAAACAGCTAAAACTTAAACAAAATACTGCATTTTGTGTGTCGTCACTGCTGTAAAGGCTTACAAGATTCAGGATTTATTGTACATATATTTCATCACATTAGAAATAAAGAAACTGGTTGTCCTCATGTAATGAAAGAACTAATTAATGGCCACACCAAACAAAACCATAATGTCTTGCGCCCAGGGCAAATGAATTGGAAGTGGCGATCTCGAGTTACAACCGTTTTTACCTATTTTCTGACTCCGATACCAAACTTTATACCAAAATTAGTTGTTGTTTTTTTCCGGTTCAAAAAGGTCAGATTTTCGTTCTGTGAAAAACAAAAAGAAATAAAAGTGGTACCTGAGTTGGAAAACAGAAACGGCCATAGCTCGAAGTCACCTGGTGCGACTTCCAACTTATTTGCCCTGAGTGCGAGACAAATAGAAAAAAAAATCTAAAAAAAAAAAAGATAGTTCTGTCCAGAGCAAACATTTCACTCAGTGAATATAAAAAATCATCTGGATAATTAAAAAAATATACCTGAATGAAAAATACAATTTGCAGTAGCAATTTCCTATGAAAAAATAATAATGATGCACACAATTCATCAAAATGTCTTGCATGAACTGTTACTTTCTGTAATTTAAACAGCTATATAGAAGTTATTTTAAGCTATGCTTGGTATTCAATACCCATATAATTCATTTAATTATCATTCTCTTGTGACCAAACACACACAGACACAAACAATCACAATGAAACTTGAAGTTTCTATTGAAATTAAGTAGAATTTTGCAAGTACATATATCTCTTATAAACTGAAATACCTGCTATTGTAAACTAAATGCAGAACTGTACACAGAACAACATCGCATGGATTATTTGGTTAGGCTTTTCTTCATTGCACTCAAAATGTGTGGTCACACGGGCCTGGTTGACTAGACTTGCAGGTTGTATTCTGATATTTTGTACGCATGAGAGACAAAACAAAACCACTGGGCATGTTTCATTTTGATCTGCTTAAGCTCAGCTCATAACTTAGAATTGTACTTTAAGCTGAAAGGCTGCATACTGTAAGGATTGACCACTTCTATCTAAAATCAGTTATCGGGCCTTTAACCTGCACTGAAAACAATACCAATGTTTCAAATGTCATCATACTGGTAAAACGCTCAAACATTATTATCGAAGCTATGTGCAAGTTCTGTGTTTTAACTACAATGTACATGTAGTTGGGACCCTTCTGTGGAAGCAATCTAGCTCAGTGCCAATGCCATGCAAAGTGGTTCACTTTAGTTTCCTGTCAAATAAAACTTCTAAAACTGGATGCCTCAATGAATAAATCAAAGGCCCGTATGTTTGCTACATTCAGATACCATTACTATGTCCAAACCATATTGCAGACTTGATCAGAAACAGATCTGATGAAAAAGAGAAGAATATGCCATATACAAAATGAAATAAGAAAAAAATCACAACCACAACCTTCAAAACACAATTTCTAGGATACAGACTTGATACTCAATCCTGCAGTTGACATGTCAAACATGCATCTTGACATTAAGAACCAATGACATTCTTCATGCCTTCAATGTGGGCGGAGTTCTTCCATTCATCAAATAACACCTCTCTTTGAGCACCCAAAAAGTATGAGAATGGAATTGGATGCAATTTACCAGATCTCAAATCCTTATGAAAAAATTCTGCCATTCTTCACACTGCTAGCTTCTTTTACAACAATTGCAATTTTTCTAAAGCTAGAACGCAGGAAAAAAAGATCCTGAGTGAAGGCTGAACCCATCTTGCTACTGATATGAAGAATTCCATTCTGATATACTGTGGAACCCGTAAGAAGTCAACTCACTTAATGTAAATTCTCAGTTAGAGTCAACCTGTTCCGGTGGTCCCATTTTTTTTCCTTTATATTTCATTAGTCTTGTTTCTGATAATGTCAACACCTTCAGAGGTGATTTCGCCTAAAGTCAACTCCAAATGACCCACCGCTGGCCTACTGCACCTGTAAATTGTGAGGACAAAGAACAAAAAAAGTCAAACAGAGAGATCGAGATATGCCTTGTTACATAATAGCCTGTGGGCCTATCGCTATATGAGAAGATGCTTGGCTCTCTTCACACTGCCTCGCATTGGCACGGATACATAAACATTCACCCACACAGCAGTTCCACACTTGGCTCACCTCATCCTTCTTGCGTGCACTGATGAGCCCGCGGACACACACACAGGGCGGTCAGTAAAACAGACAACTGCCTTGATATACACACACACACACACCTCTGAGTGGCGCACAGTTCTATGCTTGGCCCTCTTCTTTTGCCTTGCGCTGGCATTGATACACACACACCTACTCAGACTCGGCTCTCTTCGCTCAATTTGTTGACACACACACACACACAAAAACAGTGGAGATAGGCACTGCGCCGATTTCAGTCACATAATTTTTAGATTACCTCCATTCCTACTCTGCCACTGTGTGCTCACTGTGACTAGATCTAGTCAACCTTTTATCCTCAACATCCTGATCAGAATGTCTGAGAAAAAGTACAACGTTCTCAATCTGGATACAAAGTTTAAATTTCTTAAAGATATTGATTCAAGGCAAAATACTACTTCTGCTAGCTTAGACTTAGAGGGGGAGGCTCTGCCAGAGTTTTTTTTGGGAGAGAGGAAGGAGGGCCTAAGGGCATAACCCAATAAATATACAACACATAGTTTGATTCCCTGTGCCTCGTGTCCCCTGAAAACGGATAATGTGTCCCCTGAAAATGGATAATGTCAACCTTGCTTAAAGTCAACACTTTTTCTCGGTCCAGAGAGGCTGACTTTAAGCGGATTCCACTGCATTTGAGAAGATATCAGTTGAAATGCACTGAGAATTGATTTCATCGTGAGATAAGAAAAACAGACTGAGGCCCATAGAACAATGACTAAAATGGACAGACCTGTTTAAAAAATGATATCCTTAAATTCAGTTCAAAATATCATTCAACATGAGAATGGTTATACAGAAATGGCTGAGAAGAACACAAATCTGATTACAAAAAAAAAATTATTATGTTGGTAAATCATTTACAGTTTGTACAAATGATGTTTGAAGTGGCAGCTAAAAATGATCCACGTGCCAGCAAATATGAAAATAAATATGAAGGTGTCTTCTGATACTATAATGCAATCACTCTTAAAAATTATCGTTTTAAAGTATCTGCCAGAGATACCAGTCATTTTACAAGAAGTGATAAAATGAAGAAGCTGAAGAAAAAAAAAATAGTGTGATGCTTGCACAAATACTCCAAAAGTAGATCTCTCTTCATTTGTGTATGTGGAGTGCAGGCTTTCTATAAATCACTTGAACCACTGAATGTTTGGAAGTAAATGTACAAATGTCATCTACACTACACATCTTGTGGAAAACACTCTTAGACCTAGACTCAAAAACTGAAAATCTGAGAATGTAAACTACTTGAGCCCATTTTGAATGATATTATCTTGAAAAAAGAAAAGATCACATGCTATTCCAGTTTCATGTATAATGATATTTGAATACCTGCACCTTACATTTTGACTGTTACCTCTCTTATTTTCTTTTTCTTTTTGTCCTTTTTGGGTTTCTCAAATACCTAACTTAGGTATTTTTTTTTCTGAAGGCTTCAATAGCTAAATGCATCGTCATGAAATATGGCATGGACAAAACTAGGCTAAAGGTCATTATCATTATGCTACACTGGAAAATAATTCTGCTCAAGATATGTGCACAGTTCTCTTAACATTTTATTCACAACATATGTGAGAAATCTAGTAATGAATTCCTTATTTCGAATTTTTTTTTCTGCTGCTAAGATATACATAAATCTTTCAATTTTAAAGACAGATAAAACAACAACAATTTGGTTTTAAGTAGACAGTGTTTGTATTTGGGACCCATTCCCTGATGATGACAAAGAATTGTCTATGATGTATCCTTAGAAACCAGTGCTGACATTTTAGATTTAAAATTACAACTTTAGAGATCAAGAAAATAAAATCAAAATTTTCAGGATGATCTTGCTCAGATTATGCTAAAGTTATGCTACAATGACAGAAGGTACCATTTGATAACATGGGAAGATAATGACCAAATGCAGGTTATGCCCACAACTACTTTGGATTGTACATCAGCACATTTACTATAAATTAACTGAAGTTGGATAAGGCTCACATGAAAATCCCAAATTCATGTCTTCATTTATTAAGAAACTTACTATACTTTCAATGTCTTCAGTAAAATCTAAGACATCTGGTCAGAGCTTAATTTGTAAGTATCAGCTTTACTAACATGGGCATTTTGCCAGAAATGCCTGGGAATTGGAACAAAGACGATATTTATTTTCTACACACAGTTATGAACAATTTTAGCCAAATATACCTGGTATCCATTTCATTTCAATCCTGATAAGACAAATAAGAGGTTTCCAATACCACTTTAAATACATATGCCGCAAAATTTATTTCACAGAACATATAATTATAAACAAAACAAAAAAAAAAAAAAAAAAGAAAACAGGCACATAAACCAAAAACATCTTCGTCATCATGACTTGAACTTGAATGACTTGGTACTTGAAGTCAAGTTCAACTTGAACTTGTACCTGGGACACCACTGAATTCATAGTTTGTGGCCTTATACATCACTACATGCACACCCCATGACAAGTAAATCTTACTCACAATGACAGCAAATTATTTTCACTGCCATTCGCTATCTGTATCTTGATCAAAACCGGGCAAATCTATTTTATCAAGGGATATGTAAACACAGCCCTTTCTCTGTGTCTTCTGTTAATTTCAAAGTATTTTGACGAATCGAGAAGAGCACTTAAAGCAGTGGTGGATATGCTCGAATAGCGAACAAAAAACAGAGAGTGAAGCTGTGGTTATGCCTGAATAACAAAGACATGAATTGGGCACTATATGAGTAATTACAATTTTATGGGAGCTGACCATAAAAGTATTCTGCTTAACATGTTACTTAAATCATAAACATAAACACATGATACATTTCTATTACCATACTGTGACAATCAAATCTGTAAAAGACAATTTTCCTTTTGAGATGAAAACTACTCAAATGCTCCATATGTGAACAGCGGTGACAATTTATTGATGTTAAAATATGTTAAAATAATATATATCTCATGAATAATACATGGACAAGATAGCAAACTGCAAAACAAAATATGGAAAAGATCAATTCAAATAATTAGGGAGAAAAAGAGAAATACACAGCATAACTCAGTGCACCATTCTCAGGAACTGAAGTCTCTCTATACATAGTCATGTAATACCTGCTTATAGGGGTTAAGAAGTATTTGCAGCACTTGTGACATACTTTGTTACTGAACACATTTAGCACTCTCAACTATAATGCCACTCTCTGCTTCATCAGCCATGACATCAGTTGATCATTCAAGCAGGCTAGAATCAGACTGCTGGATTTAAGATCTTAATGATTGTTCATTGAAAACTCATGGCACACAGCACAACACCCTGAAGCATTGAATCTTCATCACATCTATTTGAAAAAAAAAAATTGGCTCTACAACAATAGGTGCAGATGTCTACAACATCACAAAAGCCTTGAGCAAAATACGTAACAAAAAAATTACAAACCAGAGCGAAAACAAAAAAAAAATATAATAATAATAAATATATTATTCACTTATATACAACATTCACTCAGTCATTTCAGTATAGAATAATTTCAAGACAATGAAAGTTGAAAAGGGAGGGGGGGGGGGGGGGAGAGGGAAAGAACAGAAAGAAAACAAAAGAAAAATTGTAACATGACAAGTGGATAAACTCCACCATATATCATTTGATAAACTGTGATTTCATGTTTCTTGTCTAGACTGAAACATTCACACAAATCTCATAGTTCAGTATGAGATAGTGCACCATTTTATATACCAACTTGGCATACCTAAAGTGTATTATTGTCCCGCTGGACACTCACCATTCAAAAAGATAGAAAGGATTATTTCTGTAAATTATTGCAAACTAATCATGTGAAGAATAGGAAAACTTAGCTACATGTAAAGCAGTGCATTCATATGGGTGAGGAAAAAAACAAACAATATGTAACTGAACAAAAATAAGTCCAGATAATTATTTTTAAATGTTTCTTAAACAATTATGAAGAAAAGTATTCCTGTCACTTAGCTTCTTTTATTAAATCCAATTTTTCCACAACCACATACTGGATATGTTTGTAATTCCTCATGTTTACATTCACATATGGTGGGCTTAAATTCATTCTAACAATTCCCTATAATAAACTTCTGTAACAAGTGAAATATCTTAGTGCAAAGCAGGGTTTCAGTGAGCTCATGACCTGTGCAAGAATTCTTTGACTATATTTTCAGAAAAAGTTACATATAGGAATGCAAACACTCATTGCAATCCCTGTTTCACAGCAGGATTTCTCTTACTCATGCTGGTCCCTTGGAAAAACACATACTCCAGAATATACAGAAAAGAACACACATGTAACAAAAGCCCATTTCCTCCAATGCATAGTGCACAAAGACATTATGTATTAGCAGAAAGATCACAACATTGCCCCTGATTAAATTAATACATACCTATGTTAATAATACTGTCCTGTCTCAATGTCCCACAAGTGATCATGATATCTTGTATTTTTTTCAACAAATTTAGGACAGAAGCATAGAACTAACATTCACTGCAAAAGAGATGTATTTAGATGACAATGTTACGCGAGGTCTCTGAATATGTTGAGGATTATGGATTACATGAGAATGTTATATGGTGATGACTGTGCACGTAAAAAGTAAATGTGATATACCTGGGAGTTGAGTGATGAGATATGTCCCTATTTCAAACTCTTCAGGAAACTGATAACAATGAGGCCATGAATACTCTAACTATGGCTATCGCAATCGATACCATTACACAAACTAAGTATACCACAACCTAAATAAAAAAAAAGGGTGTAATGTGCTTGACATAATAGGGTACATAAATTTAAGTAAGACATACTTGTATTCATTGGGCAAATGAAGTGAAACCACAATATAATGTTTCTGACTATAATATTCCTGAATTTCTACACGCTACACTGGGTGGGAAACCAGATCTGAAGATGTGCTTTGGAGTTATGAATCTGTATTAAATAAGGAATTTTTGCCCATCATTTTAACCTCAGTTATATATGCATGCAGTTATTTTAGATAATAGAACTATAGCCATCAAAGTTACTCTACCCCATAGCATATTTTTAAAGAAAATTTGATGCTCCAATCGTGAATATTCTTCTACAGCAATGGATGGTTCTTTGTATTATTAATCATCCTCATCTCTGGAATAGTGACCTCTCCAGCTTCATTGAACCCACTTTATTTTCCACATACAGTCGAGCACGAACAAACTGAACATGTACTGATTGAAAAAAATGTACCCCTTAAACAAAGCTTGTGGTCCCGAATTCAATTCTTTTTTATCCAAATATCTCTTCTATGTGAAACTCAAACAAAAGAATGGATGTCTTAGATTTTATCACTGCAAGATGTTATGTACATTAACATGCACTTATTTCAGATAACAGAACTAGAGCCATCAAATATATTCTATCCCAAAACATATTTTTAAGAAAATTTGATTAGATTGTGCACATTATCCTACAGCAATGGATGCTTCTAGCCATGTGTTACTGAAGTTTAGCTTCTTTGTCAATCTCTGAAATGGGCATAAGATTATGTGGCTAACCTTATCTGACACATTACAGGTGGGTGGGTGGTAAGTGCCAAGCCTTGGTTTGATGGACAAGGTGCATATATTGTGCTGCTTGAAAGTGATGCAAAAATCTTTCCCCTCCTTCCCAGCTATCCATTCTCCCACATACAAAATATTACCTACAATATTCAAACTATAGCTAGTTTGTGTTGAGAGATCAAGGAGGAATGGAAGGAGGGAGAGGAGGTGGATGGGGAAAAGAGGAGAAAGAAATACAATAGCGGTCAAATACAATGGAGGATGGGTGGGGACAACAGCTTGTGTACACAAGTCCGGTTGTGGTCTCCCAAAGCCGCCCATACTTTGATCTCCCCTGTCCAGCCATTTCACCCATTCACTGTTTCTACTAGGTCTAGACACAATAGTTCTATACATGTACGGTGTTACCCATTAATAACTTTACCAAAAAAACAAAACAAAAACCTGGGAAAAGTTTGATTTGCCCTCACAGTATCAGTAATGTATGTACTGTAGAAGGCTTTGCTAATGCCATGATGTTTTCCTCTCTTGTGCCAATTGAGACAACTGAAAATACCGATTCGTCAAACACTTTCTGGATTCCCCAATCAGTTAGTGCCTGGCTGTTGATTCTTATCCCATCACCTCATTCAGAGATTACATTTGTCCTGAGCTCACATAATGATAATGAGATAGTTCAAAGGGAACCAGTCATCATGATGATAAATACTAGGGACAAACAATAAAAGCAAACATCAACTTATTGATGACAGACCCTTACTGAGAAGAATGATATCCATTATCAAAATTTTAAATGTACATCTCACACTATGGCGAAATCTTGACAATGAAAGCCACAAGCATTATCCAAACTAACAAAATAGTTTATCAGAATGAACTGTAGACTGAAAAGCTTGACGAGTCCCCAATTTATGGTATCAGTTTCTCAAGAAAAGAAGAGTGGAAAATAGGACTGTTAATAAAGTTGTAGCAACATATAAAAAAAAAAAAGTGAGCACTTTTTGAAAAAGAGACATTTCAGGGCAATATTTAATATAACATATGAAACTATGCATCTAAAAAAAATTAAATTTAAAAAAAAAAAAAAAAAAAAATCTTGTCAGTTTCTAAAAAAAAAAAAAAAGAAAAAAAAAAACATTAATGAAAAAAAATTGTTACCAACTTTGCTTTAAAAACAAAAAAAAACAACCCATCCCTGCAACTTTAATTCACAATTAAACCATATTATCTTCAGACATGGTTTCCCAGACTGATTACATTCTCAGTCTTACAGCAATTTGTTTCTGACAAAATCAAGGACAAAAATAACCTCATAAACCAAAGCTATGGGTACAAAACTGTAAGGACTATTTCATTTCTAATGTGCTGAGAATCTTGTTTATCTGAATTCCTCCCTACTTGACTTGTCTCTGTTTCCTGACACATCCTTTAATCTGTAAGTTGTTTGTTGTATCGCTTCACTCGTTTGCACCTCAATCAAACATATTACTCTTAAACTGTACCCCATCTTTCTTTTTCTTAAAAACTTCATCTGAGTAAATCACTGATAGATATATTATAAAAAGGAATTACATCCATGTATGTATAATAACCACTGACTAGTTAAAAGAAAACACAAAAAAAAACAAATATATAATTAATACTATATGAGAAATAAAAAAAATTAATAATAATAAAAAAAAAAAAAATCCATAAAATATGGATAATTTTCTCTCTTCTTTTGCTATATGTCTGTCAGGGAAGGGATAAATAATATTTATTCTTACCCCAGTACCGACACAAAAATCAAATATCATGAATTGAAAGTAGCCTTCAACTGAAATTAATATTTTAGAATTTTAGTGATGAAACATCAAATCTTTTGAAGATTATCGTAATACAGACTTCTATTTGTGTCTGGGAAGATTGTTGATATCTTGCCCTGCACAAAGATTGCTTGTATTAGAAACAATTCTCATATGCTATTAATCATGATCTAATAATTCATTAAAAATACTACCATTAAAAAAAAAGTGAAATCATATCAAACACAAGAAATTTTAGAGTTCCTTTCTTTATATATATATCATATCAAGTGAAAAGTGGTAAAAAGAATTCTTGGCCTCAAATACAGGTATAAATGTCTTATTCCTAATATCACTCTCCTGCATTTAAGCACACACACACAGAAAAATAAATAAATAACATCCATCCGTTTCCCAAGCATCTGTGTCATTTTCAATGGTCTCCTTTGCCATTCACTTTCAGTTTTGAGATAGAAAAGGCTTGAATCTTGAAATGTTCACACATCTCTATCACCTGGGGAAAAAGACAAAAGTCTGTGTCAGTGAATACTAATGAGTAAGGTGATAACAGAAGAAGTTAAATCACAGGCTGACAGACAGGCCTTCAGGTCAAACTCTTAATCCACTGAAGAGCAGAGAGTTGAGTTGAGCAGAGATGTCGTCAAGCCTGTTAAGAGTGGTCACATTGCAGAGTGGCTGAAATTTGATTATACTGTTCTTTTCTGTTATTTCCTGTCACTACTCTGATAGTGTCTGACATAAGCCAGGACAACTATTGAAAATGCTGGCTGTGAACTGTAATAATGCTTTGATGACTCAAATCCTATGCTGTAAAAAACAAAACAGTGATTTTGAAAAAACTTTCCTTTCAATGAAAGAAAGCATTTTCGGCAAGATATTATATTTAAAGCAAGGTGAAAATTGTTTCAACCTAACATGGAGCAGTTCATTCTTAGCATCGAATAGAGACTGGTAGAGCTATTGATTTCCCTGTCAACCCAATCTGTACAAGAGAAAAAAAAAGCAACAAAAACTATTGTATGTACATAGTCACTGTGGCTTAGCGCTATGTAGCAGCATGAGAACTGGACTCCACAAAATTCTAAGCCACAAAATTATCTTAACTCAAAATCATTGTGAAAAAATTCATCTCTATACCCATGTAACACATTATGACAACAAAGAATGAACTCCCTTAGATGTTCTTCTTCTAATACAATAAACAAGTTTTTTATTTTCTATTGAAACATTTTGTCTGCTGAGGTTTGTGCTTTGCAACACCATGCTGACCATTATATAGTTTTAAAATTTATCAATTTAAAATAAACAAGAGCAAAAACAAAAAAAAAGGCTGCCCTTATTTGCAGTACCGCGTATTTCCTATTTGCAGTAGTGTTGATTTACGCACGAAATAGACGATTTGCACAGCATTTTTTTTATCATTTTTAGCAAATTAAAATTAATCCTTGGATCAATATTTATTGCAGTCATGTGACAATATATGTTTTCACATGCTTTCATCGCAATAAGATTTAGAATCTGATCATAAAGTCCACAGGACTAAGGCCTAACTCATAGATCTAGATCCCTCAATTCCATATCTCCTTCAGCTAGATTTAGATATCTACATCCTCAAAGCAGAAAAATAGAAAGATTCCATCTGAAAGACACGAACACACACATGGTACAAGGAATAAAAAAGAAATTTAAAAAAACTACTGTGGATTGGAGATCAGCCTTCCGTTCTTGGCTGATAACACATCTACAGTACATGTATTTACATTCTAGATCTAGAATCTAGACTAGATCTCTAGATCTAGCAGGCTGAAAACATCTCCTTGAACTACCTCCTAAAAAACGTCCAGAAATGTGACAAAAATAATGTCAAATACAGACCTGCCACTTTGTCAACCCCAAAAATCAGTATCTTAACCCTCAAAAATCTGAATTTGGCCGAAAAAATCGGAATTATACAAAACAATGAGGTAATATTACAGCTAATCATGTTTACGTTTAAAAAATCTAGTCTAGATCTACAGATTTATATCCCGTGTAGATCTAATTCTTAAATTTGTTCTTCAATAATATTAATACCCTATTATTTCAGAATATATATAATAATAAAATAAATAAAAAGACTAGACTTTCATCTAACTGGTCCAAGTCTACTGTAACGCCAAACCAACCTACCCTAAGGAATAAACATACGTCAACCATCTAGATCTAGACCCTAGATCTATTTAGGAGCCGTTGGCGATTGTACAAAGCATGCGAGTCGGGCTTGCCGCAAGAACCGAAAACTTGCCTATTCCTGATGTAGATCTAGTTGGTACTAGCTATTATAAATTTAGCTCTTTAACGGATGAGGTAGTAACTAATGTGAGTCGACGAGACGGTAGCGATTGCAAGACAAGAGCCAAGAACCGAGTTCATAAGGCCGCCGCGAGGTAAAATTAACATATCATCCGGCATTTCCGGCGAAACAAAATCGAGACAATTCGAAACAGGCACGGCCGGGCCAATGTCGGCGAAACAAAAAAAAAGAAATTGGAATACAGTGCAGGCAATCGGAAAAATCGGAAGGACAGGAATTTGTGGGGGAAAATCGGAATAAATGGCAGGTCTGCAAATACATAATATAAAAATGTAAAAAAAAAAAAATCTAGGGAACTTCTGAGATTCGAACCTCATACTCTCGAGTGGTCACAAGATCGCCACGACGGGCACTTGACCATTCAGCCACAGAGGACAGTGGGCAGCTGTGAAAATTTAATTGTTACATTACTAAAGGCACTAACGACAAAGCTTGTTAGTGACCTTACTTTTTTGGTGTTTTTTTTTATCCCCCATGTCAGTGATCCACATTTTAGTCCAATGTGCATCAATATTGACGTATTATGATGTTATATGAGGTAACACGTCACAATGCTCTCGGAAAAGGGTACAACAGTCAGTGCGAAAACAAAATTATGGATTTCAGCCCCGATCAGGGATTAAAGCCACTCCCTTTTAAAAATTATTTATTGTTATTATCATTTTTTAAAAATCTATTGAATAGCATAATTTCTGGGATTATAAATCTAACACTTTTATCTACTAAAAGTTACAGAAAATGCAGTAGCTGCAAATAGGAGCTCCGCGGCGTATTTCCTATTTGCAGTACTACTGCAAATAGGCACTCAAAAAAAAAAAAGGGAAATGTTTTTCAAAGCACTCATCCAAAGAAAGAATGAGCTGGAACCACACAATGAAAGATTTGAGAGGTGGCGGAATAAAAACATACTTACCACACATACTCCAAACATAATATGCTTGACTGTGATATAGGTACAGTAACACCATAATAAAATAACTTCTCTATCTCCTAGGTTGAGGAGTCCTACTAAAATGACTATGGTGAGGAGAGGCCGCAAACTGTTGTTGATTAGTTCGCAGCGAGTACTGCTCATCTGAGCTATGATAAGATGGCACTGGAGATGAACATGTGATGAATCAGGTCAAACCAGAGCAATGGTGTTGATAACATAAATATATTTCTATATAAATGTATTTGCATACTATTTCCATTATTACTAATAATTCAATGGTTTGTGTCACACATTTTGACACGTAAACATTTAGATCTACTGCTTAACTTTCTCTTTTAATTGGAGACTGAATCCAAATCTACATATGCATTTGGGAATAAGATAATTTCAAATCAACACACATAGTATTGATATTTCATGCTTTTTCTTTTCACATCTTCCCCCCAAAAAAACAAAAAAACCCGAGCAAGACATAAATGCTGCTGGATCTCGTATTTTCTTACCAGTTGAAATTTTCATCTTCATGTTTACAGAACTTACAACTATCATCAGGTCTCCTTTAAAAATTGAATTAAAACCTTCAAACCACTTTACTCGAGTTGAAAATAAACAAATTTCCTGAACAATGTAAACATGACAGGCTTTCAATGCTTTTTTCTTGTCTTCAGAAAACTGAAAAGTGTACATTTACCATGTTGTCATTCAAGTTGTTAGTCTTGTGTCAATATACAGGAACCACAAATGAAATCTGATCCATATGCTGTGACAATTTATGTGTCTCCCATATTTCAGCAATTTACTTCTCCCTTTTGATGTCAAAAATTTTTCATCAATTATCTGGACTATCTCATTACATCTTTCTTGACATCTAAAAATGTATACTTCCTTGGGTACCATATTTTCTTACCTCTGTTTATCCTGATGATCAGCTGGTTTTCACTTATGTCTACCTATGAGTTTGTTCCTTCATATATAAAAATACAAAAAGATATCTAGGAGGATCTATTGTTTGTACCTGTCGAATGCTATTTCTTTCTCTCATGTCAAAATCAGGTCTGATATTAATTGAAACTTTTACTCACAGCTATATGAGAGAATGCTGTGCCAGCTGTCCAGTAGAAAAGGCGGGGTTGGAGTTGAATGATGTTGCAAGAGGATACCATTATCCAGCAAAACAAGAGACCAAACAATACAAATGTTGACACCAATGGGCGCATGGCCTCTGTAAATGAATGCATTTTCCCTGATTTGTCTTTATATGATCTGAGGAAAAAAAGTTCAGGACAAATAAAAAATTTGTTAGGGTGAAATATACTGCACTGACTAATAATTCATCATTCTCCAAAACAATATCAATTTAGAGAGAGATATTTGAATGAAAGATTCACATTTTTCATAAGAAAGTAGCACAATTTTTCACCTGATTCAATTTATGATGCAGTACTTATCCTTGACTATAAAACTTAAAACCATTATCTCAAAGATTAAACACAGACATGTAATGGCATGCAGTTAACCTTAATGGGGGATTGTTGTGCTCAGCCCTATTACTTCCCTTTACCAGTCACAAGAGGGACTGGAGAAACAGTATAAAGAGGAAAAAAAATCACTTCTGCGATTTTTACTTGAGACAAACACCATGAAAAATTTAAAAAAGAAGTATGATGTAAAGAGAATGCTTTCTTCTTATTGTTATAATTTTATCAAATTTTTTGGTGATCACTCTTTCGAATGACAAGATGTAAAAGGATTTTTTCCTCTTTACAATGTTTGCTACAGACCGCTTTGGCTGGGAAAGGGAAGTAATTTGGCTTGTTAAAAATGATCTCCCCTTACACGAGTCCCTCTTTTGGGAGTGGCAGATAATCTGCGAAACGATCTCCCATTATATGATAGATCTGGATGAGTTGAAGCAATCTCTGGCATATGCCCAAAAAACCTTTCAAGTTTGATTTTGCTTGAAGCAATGGCCTTCCTAAAATTGCACTGCAGCATCTTTCATGGCTGAAAAAAAATCCTTGAGAAGTGGTCTATGTCTTTATTATAGAAAACCTGCTCAAAGCCTGGAGTCTGTGACTGAAATCATATGAATAAACATTCGGCTTATTATGAATATCAATGGGTGATCGTTGTACTCAGCCCTATTACTTCCCTTTATCAGACATAAGAGGGACTGGACAAACAGTGTAAAGAGGAAAAAAAATCACTTCTGAATTTTTTACTTGAGACATACACCATGAAAAATTCAAGAAAATTTATGATGTAAAGAGAATGTTTTCTTCTTATTGTTATAATTTTATCAAATTTTTTGGCGCTCACTCTTTCCAATGACAAGGTGTAACGGGATTTTTTCCTCTTTATGATGTTTGCTACAGACCACTTTGGCTGGGAAAGGGAAGTAATTCGACTGGGCAAAATGATCTCCCCTTACACGAGTCCCTCTTTTGGGAGGAGCAGTTGTCCTGATCAGCTAAAATGTCACTGAAAGTCGACATTAGTGGACAAAGTAAAGTGAACTAATCAACGCTATTTTAATATTTTCAAAAACTTTCTTCAGGGTGTTTTCAAGAGCTTCTATGTAAATGCCGATTAATATTTAGAGTTATTTTCATGACCAGAAAACAAAATCATTGCATTTTTTAAATACTGACGCTGCCTATACTGAGTCTAAGCATGCTCCATTTTGAACCTAGAACGCTGCAAGAACTACTCTTTCAGATATCAGCATGTCGTCAGTGTTGGGTGCAAACTCTGGAACTGCGAAATGGGCAACTTTATAGGAGGAGGAAAACACTGTTTTGTGTTCACCACACGATGTCCAGAACCTTGTCATTTTGTATTAAGATAAAAAAAATATGCATATCTGACAGACAGTGGTATTAAAATTTGATTGAGGCATTTTTATGACTTTGAAGTGCATCTATGTATACAGTTTTTGCTCGCTTTTGTCGACCCACCTACACCGTTTATCTGAGTGCACTGAAAATACACACTGGATTGATAAGTTGCATGTCGACTCTATGCCATAACCAACTAGTTACATGATATGTGATGTTAGCAGGGTCTATAGCAGGATCATCTTGTCATGTTTCAGAGTAGGTCCACACAGCAACATTAATGCTAATAATAATCCATCGTTATGGATGGGAGATTTTACCACACCCATCCCATAGTCTCAACATGGCCCCATCCAATTATCACTTATCTGGAGGAAAAAAGTTTGACGCTGATGACAATGTCACTGAAGAAATGCGAGATTGGTTCTCATCGCTTGACGCAAATTTCTTCAGGGAGCATAACTATTCTCTGGCTCAGCGCTCTCTGGCTCTTGCTCAGAGTAGGGAAAAGCAGAGTAGGAGATAGGGACGATAGGGACCTGTACATACCAAACAAGAATAGTAAGGGACCCATGAGTGACCGAAACAATGCAGTGACACCCTCAGACCCTCGTGGGAGGACCTTTTGACACGGTCCACGAACAATAGGATAGGAATAGCAGCAGGAATAAAAATGTGGACCAATACAAGTCAAAACAACATGGTAAATAGAAATAGTCATAGAGGCCATATTGACGTAGAATAGAAAACAAATAAACAACAATAAACAACATCTTCAATAAAAAATAGAATAGGGAGTAGCTGGATAGGTAGCCTGCTGACGAGTTTTTTTTTTTTTTTTTGTTTCAAAAGCAAAGACAGGATTTTTTTTTTTTTTTTTTACAACAAAGAACCATCGTGATAATCTCCACCAGGAAATTGAAAGACTTATATAGAATGTAACGTAAAAGCGCTGGCAAAAGTGTATCGATCTCCAAAGAGACTACATTGAAAAGTAGCCAAAATGTGGCAGTAACTCTTATGTGAGTTTCACGTAGATCCAAATAGAAATGTTTCTCTTATGTTAATTTTCTTATTACTTCCCACACAGTTCTGTGATTGATAAACTGGACTTAAGCTTGATAGGAAGTTACAAACTGTGATCATATCATACTTTTCAGAAATGTTTCTATATAGGAACAAAGATGGATCAGTAAAGGAGAGAAAAAAAGGAGAGGAGAAATGTCAAGATAGAGTTGTTGAAAATATGAGAGAAACTTGAATGAAGAGGGCATTTGAACAGTCCAACATGTTCAAAGGTCTGGAAGATACGCAACCTCAGCAGCTTAATGACAAACAGAAATGATGCAACAGCATGATGAGAGAAACTTCCCACCGGGCCAGCAGATTCGCACACAGTAAATGATTAATGTGTAACTTACAATCTTTTAGTGTAACATCTGATTAAATTAGTACTGACATGAAGTATGCAGAGCCTAAATATCTTCCACTCATTCAAACCATGTTTTTAAATGTAGATTTAAACAATTATGTCAAATACAAAATGAACAGCAATAAGGTAACCAGTGGTCGATCGCTCCCTTTTGTATTACATAGTTTGCACGGCAGACATGATGGATAGGTGGCCAAATGTGATTACACCACAGGGCAAATTCAGGCATTCCTAATTAATACTTCCGTGAGATATTTCCACGTACTGACATAGTATGTAATACGAGATGGATTACAATTTGGGAAAAAAAAAAATGATCTGATCTAATTTTATAGTAATGCATTTCACCAATTATCCATCAGCTTGCTGTCATGTGAAATGAAGGTGATCAAACAATCATTAAAAAAATAAAAAGTTGTGATCAACAAAAAGTCAGAATTTTCAAGACTGTGGTTCTCCGATCGCAGACAGAATTCTGATATCCTTCATTACCATGTTTCATTTATCATGCTCCATTATTTTTCATTAATTCTTACTCTGCAAAGCTGTTCTAACTTTCTCAGCAAATATTAAATCACAAAAATAATCAGCAGGGCTGAATATAAATCTATGGATTGGCTTATGTATATATGCAATTAATCATTTCACTTACCTGTAAATGTTATAAAATGTGAATGGGAAGGTAAGACCAAAGAAGCCAACTGCAACAAAAAGATAGAAACCAAACTGAAATGCAATTCCACAAATGATCTATGAAAACAATCTTCTTGATTACTTTGAAAAACACATCTACTATACACTTCAGCTATGTTGTCACCAATCTGTCACACAAAGCCTAGACTGAAGCTGTGATACCCTCAGACTGAAATGTTTTTTTGAATGCCCCAGAGGAAAAACTTAACAGTTGATTTGTAATGGAACCTATACATAACATTTCTATCACTTTGTGTCACTGGATTTCAGTAGCTTAGATTACTTTTACGCATCATGAAAAAATACAACACAGAATCATATTTGTTGAAATATTTAAAGCTGAAAAGACAGTAATACAAATAAGATCACCTTACAAAACCAAATTACAAAACAAATTTATAATTATACAGTGAAATGTTCTTATATCGACATTCTGGAGACCATTTAAATGAAGTTGATATAAGAGATTTATAAAAACTGTTCAGGCAAGGGAAATACAGCACCACGTGGTCTTGACTAAAGATTCCAGCACAAGGAAATACATCCCTGCACATGTAAAGCCCATGCGCATGCTATCTGTGCAGTACAGTGTACACCCACTAATCCTGTTATAATTAGCATCAGAAACAGGCAGCCTCGTAATTAGTCCAGCTAGATGCATACTATTCCTAACAAATCTGCATGACACACAACAATGTGGCATTGGCCCACACAGACAAGCAAAAAAGGGCTACAGAAAGTAACTGTCTTTGTTCACCATTATGATGAACTTCTACCGGCCAGAACATAACTTTGTGCTGTATGTACCAAGAATTTAGTGGGGAAAAAAAACTACAAGGCCTGTCAATATAAGAGAAACGACGGCCAAATAGTGTACATATTGGGGATTTTATTTATTAGTAATCCAGGAGAGAAAAAATCGAGACTCAAAAAATAAGTTCTTATAAGAAGAATGTGACTATAAATGATGTTGATGTATGTAGATTGTACTGTAATTTATTTCACATTTGCTAAAATCTCACAGGTTAAAGTTAATGAACAAAAGATTCATTTACTTTGATAAACTTATGCCCTGAACAACTCTCATCAATCCTAATACCAATATGTAAAAAGAAGTCCAGTCAAATAATTTATATTTTAAAAAAAAAAAAAAATCAGCATGTGTGAGAGGGAGAAAGAAAGAGAAAGAGAGAGAGAGAAAGAGAAAGAACACAACAACAACAAAAACAATACAGTTGTATCCCTGTTCATCTGAAGAAACCCACTTACAATAAAGAGATATCTCAAATGCTTCAGCAGGTGACCAGTTGACGATCGGTAACCTAAATTTCCAGATGTCATGGCCGCCATAAAAGGTGATCAGATACACGATTGTCATGGCCTGTTGGTGGAAAGATGCCACAAACAAAAATTTCAAATTGAATAAGATAAATGAAACGGTATAATGTCAGGAGATAATATCATCTGGAATCGCATACCTGATATACAAACACACCCACAAAAAAAGACATTTATGCTGAGTTAAAAAAAAAAAAGTGTACAGTGAGTTAAATGCAGAAAGGAAATACTGAAAATAGGGCTGAGATCAACTCAAAACCTAAATACAAATACTGGAGGTCAGAAAGGTGGGAAATCATAAAATCAGGATAGCTTCAACACATTCCTGAAAAGCTATTATCTATGGAAAAAGAACACTTATTGTGCTGCATTCGATATTCCCAAATAGATAAATCAAAATTACTTAAAGAAAACATCATTTATTGGACCCAATTTGAAGTAAAATGAGAGCTCAGAACTCTCTTGTGTCCTGGTTCTGGTTCTTCCTGTAAACTAAAATGTTTGTTGTAGTAACACAGACTGTAAATGTAAAAATAACTTCATAAGTTGTCTCATGTTTCACATTTCTTCATGATCACAAATAAATTCAATACTATTAAGAAAGAGTGTCTAAGAAGAAACTTAGCACAAGTAATGTAAAAATGTCACATAACCAAAGTGAAATGAGTCAGCTGTCACAGGGACGTACTTGAGAAATCTCTGAAAACTGAAACTGACTAATCATATATAGTCACTCGAGTTAACTTTGAATAGACGATTCCGAGACAAAAGAGTCACAGCTAAGTAGATTATTTCACCATAGTCCACTCATTTTGCTTTCCACTAACAGCAATAACATTCTACATAATTATGAACAATTTAACACTGACTCATTTCACTAGCTTATGCAACAAATGATCTTACTTACTATTTGTCCTATGTCATATCCCCATGGCAAAAATAAAACACCTGTATTGTATTTTTCCCAATGACTGAGCACAAAACACACCATGATGCCTGCGACACACAGGAAAACACGGAAAACATCAACACCATGTTCTCCTCTGCCAAAAATGCAAAATACTGCAACAGGTAAGAAAAGGGTTGCCCAGCTATCAAGACCATGATCAAAAAGTTCCCCCAGAGGGCTTGATGATTTGGTCCTACGTGCTTGCTTTCCATCTATTCCATCTGTTTAGGGATGAGAATACATGTAACATATTATAAAACATCATCTCCAAAATTAAAGAGAAGTGTTTCAAATTATCATTTAAATGGTCTCTATATAAAAAGTTTGAAATAAAATAAGATATATGGGAATGATGACAATGGGTCAACACAGACAATTCATACATATTCTTCACTGATTCCATCCAAACTAAAGAGAGATCATTCTACATACTATACACTGAGCCAATACATCTCATCAGCATTCAAAACCGGACTAAATTTCACCTTGAATATGAACTGTTATCCCTACTTGTCATATCACAATTTTCGATTTGATCATGATTCTGGGTAAATAATAGTTGTCTTGAACAATGGCAGTGTCTTCCTCTGGTTCTGCCTCTGTTGGCAACACCCAGATGACCATTCTAAGCCTTCTGTGGTCGTATCACACTGATAAATATACTGCTATTGAAAGGTTACTATTTAACAGAATGGAATGATGTCCTAGGAAATCATTAACATTTTTAAAAATTCAAATAAATAGACAAAGAGTCTTCTGATGAGAATCAAAATTTACATTCTTTCAACTTACTAGAATGAAACATGAATATAAAAGGTCTTTTGAGGCTTAAAACAATTCTTCATTATGTGACAAAATCTGATATAGATCAATATGGATATTCATAAATGTAGTCATCTCTAACAAAATTTTCACAGCTTAGCAACAAACATATCAAATTATCATTCTCTTTTGAAAATTAAATTTTGCAATAAAAAAACACTGAAAGACTAACCTAATGTGTGAGACATAAAATTATTAATAGCTCCCATTAACCACACCCAGTTTGGAATAGGTGGATGTTCTGGGTGGTCTCGGCAAGCAGCATAGAAGTGAGGGTCATAATAGGTCATCACAGCGAAGCTTAGTAGCAGCAACAAAAAGCCAGTGAACGTAAGGACATTTGGTGCAACCCATAATGGCACAAGCTGCAAATGATGAAAAAGACATCATGAATGGAAACGCAAAATTTTTCTTATGTGCTAGTTATAGTATGATTGAAATTAATGGTGCATACACTGATATAAAAGTACATCAAGGAACAAATGTATAAAACGTGATTATTCACACAAGTAACCTCAATTTCATCTGTAGCAGAATTTACTAGGCAATGCACTCAACATCTTTTTCAAATTGAGATTGACAGCGTTACAGGCCTGTTTCAACTAAATATGACTGTGTACTAATACACTAGTAACAATATAATGAACCAATAGTAGTCAATGATACTATTTGTTTAAATCTTCATACATACTTTAACACAGATGTTCCAGAAAGGATGACATAAGTAGTTGCTCACAGGGCTTGTGTCAATAGCACTGTACTGTAAAATGAAAAGATAAATTGTAATAAAATTGTTTCACATACAAATCACATACCTTCAAGCTTTCCTGTATCATGAATTATTAATAAAATGAAAAGCAAAGCTGCCAGCTGTAACACAGGTGGCTTCATAAGTGACATCAAGCCCAGTGAAAAGCCTAAGACCTGGTTCCAGTTATCATCTTTTTTCCTCTCATAAAACATAATATTGTTGTGCCAGGACTTATAGAATTCACTTCATTTGTGTTGTAGAGGCTTGTTTACATTAAATGAATCAACTCTTGAAAGCATTCCAGAATTTATCTTCTTACTGATTTGCTTCTTTAGAATCTTCAAGTTCTGAGAAATATTGTAAATTTTTTTTACAATTATGAGCCCAACTTTGCCAGCTACAATGGTAAATGAGTCCAAAGTCTGAACAAAGTTTTATGGAACAAAGTGGCCATGGGGACCTGGATCCAGATGGATTGTTTTTTCTTCTGGAGCTATTTTTAGAAATGCCCCCGTGATAAGCACCCAGTCACAATCGACTCATGGATACTTGTGCCACACATTTTCATCATATTCTGAACCTGAAATGCTTGTTTTGTTAGGATTAGTGTTTAAGGTTAGGTCAGGGTCCTCAAGAGACCAGTTTGTGCCACCTAGTGTGTTTCCATGTTTACTTTTTTTTTTGTAATTGCACATCGTAACTTCTATTATTTTGTTTTCTAGGTTAGTCTAGAAGATATTGTGCAAAGAGTCAGTTTTTCCAATAAAGTTGAAGTTTTAAGCATTTTTGAATTCTTCACAAGTCTTCTCTGTGTAATTCAAGTGAATTTTCAAGGACAACGCAATAGACAAGGTCCTAAAACATTACCATACTTATGTGGCTCCAGATCTAACCCATTCATGCAGACGCTAAGTAAGTCAACATACTGGCTCAGTCTGACCACAATACATCATGGATCTAGAATCGGCCTACCAGTGTCTGACCACTTCAGGCAGTTTCACAATATGGCCGTCAAAGGGGCCACTATTGTTGTTGCCAATTGTGGAAGGGATGCAGAAACATCTTTACTAAGAATAGCATATGACCAAATATTGTAAAGCTCGTCGTAAAAAGGTCAAATTCCATGTCAACTGATATAACCACATTTGCCCCTGTCCAACCACCCTTGCCTGAGTCCAACCACGACCTTGCCGATGTCCCACCAATGGTTTTCAGCCGACTAGTTCTTCTTCCTGAACATGTTTTTTTGTGTTGTTTTGGGGTTTTTTTTTGCGTGCTGCTGATTGGTGGATTTTCTCCGCTGATGATTGATCAAGATCACTCAATCGATGATCGGAGCCACTGAGGTTATTGACCTCATGCATGCATAGACAGAAATGGACACTCTAAAGAGACAACAGATCAGCAGGCGTGAAAAAGTCATATTCTGCCATATGAGCAAATGAAAGTGAAAGTGATCGGATTGGGGGTGGTGGTCGAACACCGGCAGGCTAACTCTAGATCTATCAATGATGCATCCTCCCAACGTAACTGAAAATGCTACTTTAATTCCTATTTTTTGTTGAGATTTGGTCTGTTTTCTCTCCCTGTGCTTAATGCAGTGAAACTTGGTCCCACTAGGATACTTAGGAAGCCTGTAGCACTTCAGCTAAACAGACCTGAATCCGGATAGCAAAGTAACAGAGGTCTACTAAGTGGACCAGTGTCCGAATAGTTACACTATGGCCCTTATGAAATCTTGTTATTTTAATCTATGACTAGAATTTGACTGATATCTTGACAGATATAGATCTAAGTAAGACTAAAAAGTAGACCCAGGTCTAGACTTATATATTAAGATCTAGATCTAGATCTAGACTCTAGATCTGAATCAATTTGGGTGTTGTCTAGACCTCCCAATAGTCTAATAGATCAGATAAGAGTCCTATTCTGGTGGCTTGTTTATTTTCATGGTGTTCTGAGGGCAACCAGAATCTGGTCCTTAAGCTTTGATCTTCACCAAGATAATCAACTGTCATAAAGCTACAATATAATACAACCGTTTGCACCGATTTGATCTGGATATTAGCATAAAATCTATATAAACACGCATGACCCGAGGGTGGCATAAAATTTTGTATGATGAATGTGACGATTACAGTGGTTTGTTTCAGTGATTTTTTTTTTATTACACTGCACACTATGCAGGCAGTTTTATTATAGTTTTCGTTCTACTATTCAAAGATAAAATGTACACTACACGAATTTGGAAATTTGGGAGCTACGTACCTTATAATTGTCAAAACCTGCAAGCACTTCTTTAGAGAGATATCCAAAGCCAGCCATACTTCATTGTTAGTTACCGTCTAAGGAGTTACCGTATCCGTGACTGGCCTAGAAGATGAGTTCATAAGCCTTCTATCCAATCAAAATAATCGTACGACAACGCAAAAATGCCCAAACCGGAAGCGGGGCGTGGGTAGGTCAGGCCAATCTCCGAGATCTCATGTATAGCACAAGAAACCATTGGGTCAGTGACCAACCTGTTTTGTCTCAATAACAATAATAATCTGGTTATCACATTCAATGACATAATGAACTGTAGCTGTTTGCAACATGCTGTTTTACTTCGTAATTAGCAGTAACAGTTGTTCTGCGGATGTTAAAACAAAGTGAGACTGAAAAACACGGCACTTTGGGATAGACATGGAAATAATTATTAAAAGTTGGGGAGGGGGGGGGGGGGAGTGGGAGGAGAGAGAGAGAGAGAGAAAGTGTGTGCTTTTTTTACTTTACAAGAACATCTGGAAAGATTTATATCGGCCCTATCATGGGAATGTGTTGCCAGATTTTGTCTGTATTTGAAACCATAGTAAAACTATTCTGGACAATAATAAATGACTCTGACATGGTTAGGTCAGAGGTGGCTGATTAACTGGAAAAACTGGGGACGGGAGGGGATAAGGTTGAAAGCCCCCATTTTATTCCTCTCACAGTAGTATAATATGTCAAACATAAATTTTGTATCTGAAGATTCATAGCGATGAAGTAGATATAATGTGCAATTTCCTTGATCTTAATATGTTTGTCATCTTGATATTGACTGATTGATCTGCTAAAAAAAACCCGTACTTCGATATTATATTGATAATACAGAGTTATAGCTTTATTTTAGTGCGATATTTAGACCATGACAGCCAGTTGATTGTCGTGCTAATAATTATTTACAGTGACTAAATGCTACACCAGTGAGTTCTGGTCCCGGGGGCAAAGGTTTTGACATGGGTAGGGGGGGGGGGGGGGGGGGGGGGGTTTTTTTTTT
>JBCEWB010907101.1:41832-52777 GCA_039654565.1 Peronia peronii
AAGACCGGGGAGGGTGAGGGTTTTTTTGAGTTTTTCCCTCCCCCCCCCCCCCCCCCCAACAAAAAACAAAAACAAAAACAACAACAACAACTATGCTCCCAAATTCCCCTGGTGATTTCTTTGTCACATCTTTCTCACATGTTTGACTGCGCGAGGATAAGATGGGCCTAAAACAGGTGGTCAAACTGCTCGTAGGCTTACATATAAAATTGATAACATGCAATATGGGATCAGTTTTTAAAAATTATTGTTTTTTGGGGGGCAGAACGCAGGACATTTTTTTTCTAAAGTCTTAATCAAGCAAAAAGCGCGGTTGCATTGACGGGTCTTTTACAGAATTCTGTCTTTCAATATTTTCTTAGCGCGAATGGCGCTGAAAGAAAGTATTGTACTTTGATGATAAACGTTTCAAATTTATTTATTTTGCCCAAGGAATCCAATGTGAAAGTGCCATTTCAAACATCATAATGATAATCCTACGTAACTTTAGCTATAATATGTCATGTCCAACCTGACACTGAATGTCAAAGTGACAGGTCAGATTGAAATAGGTGAAATAAACTTAAGATAATGTTATCATAGCAGGTTTAACCTTTGGATCAAGAACAATGACCGTGTGATGTTGGATAGGAAAGGAAGTACAAACAATCGATCAACAAAACAAATAATTTAATGTAAGGCATTATGATTTGATGAATAAACGTTTGAACTTGAACTGTGGACCTCCACAGGAGGAAAACAAAGAATGTGTTGTTTACGGGAACGAAAAGTTAAGTTACCAAAATTTGAACATCTCTTTGAAATCTAGCTACTCGGGCGTACCCGTGGAGGGACCAATTTGGACAAATCTAAGTTTACACAATTTGTTCATAATTGATCAATGATATGTTTGCTTGTAACCATAGTTGCCTAAAATATTTACTCATGACTTTAGTTCCATAATGCTTTTTTGCGTCTATAACCCTGTGCGAGGCAGTGTTGCTGTATCCTGGCTTGTAGGACTTGGAGGTCTCTGTTTAGTCTTCTCGGGTAAGATCGATAAACTAATCCCGGTGTGCAGATTAGTCACACGAATTTTTTATTTTTTTTAATTTTTTTTTTTTTTTTTTTTGTCATACCGGGCACTCACACATTTCCAGTAAAATTTGCAACCATAAATATACCGAGTTCCCAACCGTCGCGGAGTCCATCTTTGTTGGACAAGTTGAAGTGGTGGCAGGCCGTGATTGTGTCGAACGATCAGATTCTAAGCGGCGTAGAAAAGTGATTTTCAGACGAGCTGAGGGCTTCGTGATAACCGCCTCTAGGGTATTGAAAGACGTATTATAGACTGTAACCGAGCTGAGAGTTTGTTGAGCAGACTAGTTAAAGTGGAGAAAGCTGAAATCAGACGAGAACGTAAAAAAAAAAAAAAAAAGGAACAGCTAGGTCTGGTCAACATATACATGGACCAGATTTCTTTACCATTTGCTCAGAATGAGGACACAAAGATTGACACAGCAGGAAGATGTGGAGATAATATCATTACCTGTGAGTATATTATGTTTGCAAATCTATTTATCATCCCATCTATGCCCTTGAGCGGATTTAAATATCTATTTACATATCGACAGCATATCTGTGTCTAATATTATGTGTAGGGCAGTCATAGAAAATGAAACAGGAAACATGTTAAGTCTCCTCCACTATGTCTTATTTGTACTGGGCACACCAGTGTCCTATATTAATGCAACAGAAATGAACTGATAACGGAGAATCGATGAATGTATTGTTACATGTTGTTACTGAAACTCGGATTGAGATTAGGTCACCGTATCTGTTACACCAGGTTATTCTTGTGATACATGGCTGGCTGACCTTATTTTAGAGCCTTTTCTTATTAGTTGTTGATATTTATATGAAAAATCAAGGTGAAGAGGAAGATAAAGGGATATGCCTTCTAATTTATGCATGTGGGATCCAGTTTATGACTTTAAAGTTAGAGTAAATATGAAGTTTCATTATCCTCAAATATTTAAAAAGCTGCATTGCACATCCGTGAAATTTTACTATTTAGCCGGCACACTGCACTTGAACCTTGAATACAGGCTTACTACAATTCTGTATCTGCTTTTGGCATGGCTTATACAATTCATAACACTTCGTACGTTTAAACTGGTTGTTTGTACACACCATATGAAATGTGACAGAAGGTCGCCACTTTGTTCCTCGATTTTATCATTGCGTGCAACACTTTCAAAGATTATTTATTTAATTTATTTATTTTACACAACGTTTCTGTTAAATTGTGAACTTATAATTTTGAAAAGTATTGAATGTGATGATATAATCAAACAACAAAGGGTCACAGCCGTCTGTCAGTCTCATATCTCCATTCTTCGCCTCGGACGTATTCCTCAACCTCCCCAAACCATAGTACTTATTCTTTCCTTTCTTCTTTTTTAAAAATTCTCTCGCCTTCTCTTTCACTTGCTTTCCTATCCGCACCCCTCCCCCCTCCTCTCTCTCCCTCCTCATGTGCCTCTTTTTGTTCCAGTTACAGAAATAACGGGTGATAGTAGAATGCAGAAAATATCTTCCTGTGAAGAAATCACTACGACCATTTCAAAGGTAACGTCAACGACAATAGCATCACACCTTGCGGGGGAATCCATATAAATAATGGCATTTCAGTCATTTTTAAAGTTTTGTGATAAAGGATAACTGCAGGTATATACACATGTATACTAAAACTCCCGCATTCACAACACCACAGATAGTTTTGAGATGTTATCTGCAGTATTAATTAATGTATTTATGTTTCGTCACAGAAATTATCGCATACCAGACATATACAGACACTCACTATAGTCATATTTAATTCTTTTGCAACACTCTGATAAAAGCATGCATTTTATTATAACTCGGTTTTAGTCTACATGAAGTCCATTTTCTAGCTTTGATTTGACCTCAAACCAGGATACGACTTTCACTTTAAGGCTGCATAGCATATATATATATATTATCTAATAATAATAACAACGTTTCAAGTTAAAATATATTCCCATTACAGAACATACTGAACATCTGTGTTAGGTCTGCAGATTCTGCATATTTATCATGATTCCATGAGACTGCCTTAATTCACACAGTGCTTTTCCATTTCAAGGGATTTTCATTTAGTTTGTATCATCAACCGATTTGGGGTTCAAGTATAATTGATATAGCTTAGCTGGAAGAAAATGAATAAATCCAACTATATATACATGTCGTATTGTATATTACTATTAATTATCGAATTATTTGAATCACAGATAGGTCTTCACTTTCACTATCAAATTTGACGAATGTTGATCACTGTTGGCCCATTAAATATAACAACATGTCCAGCCAAAGAGTTAAAATAATAATAATAATGATAATAATAATGAAATCAAATTTTTGGACCACATCTTATCATAGCAAATACAATATACCAATGAGCCATTTTGACCGTCAACCAAATTACTTCTCTTTGCCGAGTACAAGAGGTATAACACAGGAATTGTAAAGAAGGGAAAAAATCCTTTTTTCGCTTGTTATGTGAAGTACAAGAGACAGAAAATTCTGAAAAATTCACCATATGATGAAAATGTTTTTTTTCTTATAGTGATAATTTTTTCATAATTTTTTGCACCGTATGTTTCAAATAATAAGAGAAAAAGCGATATTTTCCTTCTTTGCAATGCTTATCCTATACCTCTTGTACTGGACAAAGGGAAGCAACCTAGCTGGCTAAAAAAATGGCTAAATTCTGTTTGATCATTTTTCCGAGGAGGTTATCAGAGTTCAGTCTCCCGGATCCAGTGAGTGATGCTGCTCCCAGGCTGCTCCTCGCCATCACTATCAATGTGTGTAGTGACACACGAGATGGGGAACAACCCTTTGCGCTTTTTACGGAGTTTGCCCACACGATAATACCCGTAACTAATGCCATCTGACGGAGTCTCTAAGAAGGACCTTTGTTTGATTATCTGTCCTTTCCGGAAACTTAGTTGGCCTGGTAATTTCCCCTTGTAGTCGACAGTGGCCTGAAAAACAGCAACGTTTACAGTAATTATATAATAGATAACATTATTAAGAGTTCTATGTAAACTGTTTTAATGTCTAGAAGACAGCACTTCGAGGAAAAGCCACTAGACACACCAATATATCGTAACATTTCTGTATCCCTAAACAACGACTGTAGTTGTTTCTTTTGATGTTGCTGTAAAGATCGCCTTATATGCCTTAATTTGACCATTTATGGGGAAAGACGTTAAACAAAATGACAGGAGGGAGCGGAGCTAGAAATAGTGATAGAAGCAAGTTTCCAAAGAGGTTTTTTTTTTTTAAATAGCTGTTATGTGCTATTAAAAATCCACGATGCGAATGGCAGATGATCAACTTAAACTGTAGGTAAGGTATATTTGATAAATATTGCGCAAAATGAAACACAACGATAGCAATAAAAGCAATAACAACAATAGTCAAAGAATATTCTATAAGTGTCAAGAAATAAGATGAAAGCATAGAAAGCAAAGATGACGACAAAGATAACATAGAGAAAGAAAGCTGAGAAGGTAGCGATTATCAGAGAGAAGTGTATATATATATATATATATCAGCTTAAGAAATCAATTTTGAATAAAATTGGCCCTATGTTTAGTGTCGAGAAGATCCAATATTGTCATCAATCTCTAAGATTTTCATGCTGACACACCACAGATTATTATGGTTTGACTTCATAGGGAGAACATCACACTTTATCATTTGGTGTACTTAAAATATTAGGTGTGGAGGCTTATTCTGCAGTCATTTTTAAGAATGCACTGCATATACTGTATTTTTTAAAAAATGACGGCAGTAGCAGAAAGTTCTAGCCCCTGACTTAAATCATCATAGCATGGCAATCTCTTCATTGCACTAACCATGGCGTGGATCTTTACTTTTTCGTTTCGATCTCAGATTTTTCTGAATCCTTGGTCGCAAAAGATAACAGATAGCCACGAGAAATAGAGCCTTTTCCCCTGGCACTATGATAGTAAAGATAATGCATCTAGAACTGCCCTAGTGATCTTTGAAAGCTAGATGTTGGGCTTCCCTACCTAAAATGCCAGGGGACTGTTAACTCATTGAAGACCGTAATCCTCAGCAACCTTTCCACAAACCTTGTGGCTCATTTTTCTTTATAAAGGGAAAAGGTTATTGTTTCCTAACACTTCCCTTATTCCCCTGTTTTCTCCCCCCCCCCCCCCCCCCTTGAAAAAAAAAACCCAGATAAATGGCAAAGAAATACATTAACACTTTACCTACGACACCGATAAAAGCTAAGATTCATAGGTATATACACTGGCTATCCTAAAGCTAGAAATAGTATTCTTTTGTAAATCGCCGTCATTAATTGTATATTTCAAATAAAGAACCTTTATACTGTCTTGTATCTGAAGCCACATAGCTTCAACAAGCGTAAATATATAGGCTATATTTGTGTTTCGTCTGGAAAGAGTTAAGGAAGAGAACTGAACTTGAACTTGAAATGCACATTGACAATGTTTTGAGAGAAACTGTTACTGTCGATATTGATACCCCAAACCAACCTGAACATCCACGTATTTTTTGCTTTGTTGGACTCTGTGGGCGCGGTTGACTTTCTGCAACAACTTACAAGCCACATCTGGACGTAAAACTTTGGCAGATTTGGGCGGTTCGGGCAGCAAAAGTTTCTTCTCCACCTGCAAATCGTGCCCGGCGATACCGCAGGTTTTACGGAAACGACTGAAGACATGTTTGCTACTGCTTCCAGGGTCCTGATCTTGTGGGTCCTCTGATTGTATGCATATATACTGAGTGCCTTTGGACAAGGCTCTGACCTCGGCTGCGTGTTGACTGGCCGCTCTGGATGGCCGTGAACCATGTTTAGCGTTGAGAGTATGCCTGCTCGAAGGTCGGAGACCATTTCTGGATGCACCCCGAGAAATGGACCGCTCATGATATGTCCGTGCTTGTGAACTCGACGAGGGGCTGTCAGAGCCAGAGAAAGAGTTATTGGAGCCAACGGTCTCTCTTGGTGACTGCTTACGGGGGCGGCTCCTGGTCGCAGTTCGCAGCACTGGACCTCGAGTTGGCATATGATGCCGGCAAGGTTTTGTTTGTGTGCGCAAGTCCGTCATGTCAGGGCTCGGCGGGCCTGTTACTTGGCTCACGCCTGAAATCGAGTCAAAATGGTTAGTCACTGTTGTAATTTCAGGATTAATTCTGATAATTTCAAAATTAGCTTTGGGAGCCACACCTCTCTGTCTGATCAGTGGGGAATTACGTAAACATTGAACTGATGTTATCCATCGGAGGTCCTGAGTTAAAGTGTGGTTTTCTCTAGATGAAATAGGCTCTTTCAGAGCAGGCTTTTCTTCAAAATGAGGCAAAGGCATTTCTGTTGGAATCACCTCATCTATAAGTACACTAGGTGACATTGATGTGTTTATCTGCTCTTGGTGACTATATTCTAATGCGCCCGACAGCCTGCAAGCATCTTCCGTTGTTGTAAAAAATGTTTCTTCTTTATTGGCACATATCCCTGGACTCGGTATTTCATTTTTACCAAGGTCTTTTGGGGAACAATCTTTGTCTAATGCATGATATTCTGGACTACATATATAACCGGCGGAGCTTTTATTCTGATTTTCCATAATGTTATCAGGACTATTGACTTCCATGAGTTGGGTGTGCTGCTCTGCGTTTTCAGGGATGGATTTCAAAGACGAATCGTCATCGATGTGCACACACTTCATGACGTTGTCCACGGCTTTCAGGCTTGATGTCTGAATTTCATTGTCAGATGTGCTCTCAGCAGGATGAATACAGATCTCTGGGACGTTAGCTGACACTGAGTTATCTGTTTTGACGCCGGCAGCAGAATCATTCGTATGTTTTAAAAGTGGAACTGATGGCGGTTGTGGAAGTGAGGAAATGATATATCTGCTGTCTGCAGCGACACATTTGGAAATTCTGTGCCACTGGCGATACGGCTTGGTTTGCTTTGCATCTTGAGTGTTTTTCCTGTCAGAACCAGATAACTCTGAACCACTTTGTGGATTATGTAATAGGGGGTCGATTATCTCCTCACCAGCCTCAGGATTCAGGAGCATCTCATGCAGTTGCTTTACCTTGCTCTTGACTTTCGCTTCGTCGTACTCCAAACCTCGACGCAGTTGTTCCTGAAGACGGAGGATCACGACCGACAGTTTCGTCTTAACCCGACAGGAAGAGTTTCCAAAATGTGATGTCGGAGAAGAGTCCTCTATTGGCTGTGATGAATTCACAGGTGATCTGGTTTGTTTAGTTTGCGAGCATTCCAGAGATTCATCTTCTGTGGACGACAGTCTTAATGGAGAATTATCCTTAACATCATGCTGTTTTTGCTCTTTGTGGTTGAAATGTTCTTCCTCTTGCTGTGAGTTCTGGGGCCAACCTTTCATTCTGTTATGTACCGTGTGGAGAGAATCATCTTCGGTAACTTCAGTCTTTGGCAGTGGCTGGTCTGTTATATCTCTGAAATTCTCCGAGGAGCTATATCTATTCTTCTCTAAAGCACCAAGACCCTCGTATGTGGTAGAATGACTATCTGTGAAAGGAAAATCGTTTCTCTCTCTTGACCCAGGCTGAGAATCGCCCCTCTTTAGTGGTTGTTTCTTTTCAGTACATGAAATCTGAGATTCATCAGCTTTCCGTCCGACAGTGCCTAATTGAATGTCTTCAGTTTCTACCAGCTGAACTTTTGCTGGATGCAGGATGTCCGTTTCAAGAAATACTTTTCTTGAGGCAGCGTCATTGTCCAGTATTACAGCAGACAATGGCTCCAATGCTGTGGGTTCTTCCGAATCTTTAAGAAGAGCTGATCTTCGGATAAGCATGTCGCTAGCTCGACAAACCACAGAGTCCTCACAATCATCGGGGGTAGTAAGGAGTGATTTCTCAGGGCTTGGGTTAGGATTGACTTCTTTATTCGCCATCCCCTGATTAGAGTTGCCAGACTGGAAAGATTTACTAGTTCGAGTGTTGGGACACTGTCGAAGAGAGAGCTTTGCACAAGGAGACTGGCTGATTTCTGCTTTGTAAGGCTCCCGGGCAATAGCTTGTTGAGATCTTTCAACCCAAGCCACATTTTCTTCGCATAATACAGATCTCGAATCATCACCTACAAGTTCAGGTTGTATCTCTGCACGTTCCCCCATTTCAACATCTTGCTGATTCTTAGCACAATCTTTGAACTTGTCTTCAATATCATAATCTAGCCCTTCCTTTTTTCCTGAGCTGATGCTGGAGTAGGCAGAGTGTTGGAAAGTTTCAAATTCTGTAGCAGAATTAGTTGTGCCACTGCCGCAATCATTAGCTGCCGTAATGTAATGGTCGGAGCCAGATGCCTCTAAAGAGTGGATAACTTCATTGACCTCCGTTTTCAGTAGCAGTGGTTTTCTTGGATCACCTGTGTCTGCCAAAAGAAGTGTGCCAAAATTACCACCGTCTGAAGCTGAGGCATACTGATATTTCATACTCCCATCTTGCATGTTATTTTCCCGATCAGGTTGACTCTGTTGGGTGGAAACATTGCCATTGAAAGTTTGTATAATATCTGTGGCGGGGAGCTCTGTTCTTGGAGCACTGTGAACTGAGTCTGGTGCCTCTTCGAGCTTTTGTGATTTTCCGTTGTCAGTCGCTGATAAATATTCGGATGGTGATTTATCTTCACCAAAGACGTCATTCTCGGAGCTGGCACCAATTGATTCCCGGTCGGGAAGGGGAGAGAAATATTCTGACTCAGTCATTGCAGCTTTTTCAAATGGTGGCTATTGAGCATAAAGAAGAAACCTCAGTGGGGAAAATTTTTGATGAGATCTACAGAGACTGGCCACTTGTGCAATAGTCCAGTTATTCAACAGAAGTAGAAGACAATTGTATGTTCCAAGGTTATCGAAGATGTCTGCTTGAATATAGAGAGAATACTAACATTAATATTTGATGAATTCAGGATGATTTTATATTAATCTCGACATCATAGATTATTTTCCATGAAGGTACTAATGTTTATGAAAATATAGTGGAGAAAATTATGTAACCTGGTGTCCTTCTTCACGAAAAAGAATAAAGTGGCTGACATAATTAATTATCAGATCAAGAAAATGTCAAAGTCAGCAACATATCGAGCAGATAGCTGAAATCTACTTTAAAATTGAAGTTATGGGCTGAGATAAAGATGAAGACAACACAACAAAATCACCACCATCCTTTGTCATTCCATTATTTACGTAAGTGAAAATCTGTGAGCCACCAGTACATAAATCCCCACAGGATCCCCCGAGTGCCATGCACATAATTCAAATAGGTGGGGTTAAATACAGTCATGAAAAAAAAAATCTTCTTGAACTATTTCACGTCTTTCACTAATAGACTATAATTTCATGTTTAAAATACATTTTCTGGCATTAAAATCCATTTCTTTTCTTCCAAGCACATGACAGAGAAAAGTTCATGAAATCAAATGAGATTAAGAAAGATGAACCTGTCATGATATGAACGTACTGTTGATGGTATAGTCATAAAATCTTTCCTGTCAAAATAATGTCATAATTTTCTTTTCCTCTTTTCTCCCCCTTTCTTTGCTGGCTCCTTCCTTTTTTTGTTTGTTTTTTTTGTTGTTTTTTTTACCATTTTTCTTTTAATAGTTTACTCTCTTGTTTTTTCTTCTTTTTCTCCTTCAAATGCCTTTTTTTGTTTCTGAAATTATTTTTGTTTTGTTGCATTTGTTTCTTTAAATTAATTGCTTAAGTAAATACCAGTACAATGGAACGACAGAATATTCATAACTTATTAATAAAGCCTTTACTTTTTGTCGAGAACCAATTATTGCTTAATGTGGAAAAAGGGGAAATCTTATTCATCAGTCAAAATAAAATAATGAAATATGATTCAACCAACTTTTTTTCAGACTGATCACAGCAGTGTCTAGACCTCATGTAATTCTGGTGGACGACAGAAGATGACAGAATCACAGTAATAGTTCTCTTCACAGAGTATAGCTATAATGATGTTGACTGCGAGATGGAGGCCTCTGCCGCTTAAAGTTTTAAAGTTTTTAATGTGTCTCTGTTTGAACTTCCGAAACAGAACATATCCGGTACAAACGAATGCACTTGCGTGGTTTGTTGGAAATTCCCACTGACGAAGATTTCATCGTTCCGACAACGACGTTAATGTTCACATTGAAGGAACGACCCTTTATTGTGCTTCACGGTAAACTAATACCGGATACTAAGGCAGTTTTGCGTTTACTGTGACATGCAGCGGCCCGGAGCGTCGAGAGTGAAGAGTCTGTAAACAACAATGGTGACAATCATGAAACCAAGAACAGGAGGGCAGTGGTGTGCAAGCATTGCTTACACACATTCAAGAACCATGGCATGCCATTTTTTTCTTTTCCCCCTAAAAATCCAGAGAGATGAGTTAGTGCAAAGTTAGTAACACATCGACGCAACACACATTTTTTAGTGACGTGAAGAAGACTAATTACACGCGCGGCGGTTTGTTTGTTTGTTTGTTTGTGTCACGGTTTAAAGACACACCAGCACGATCATGGCTCTATTGTGCCAAACACAGTGAGATATATTTACACGTCGAGAAGAAAAGAGGAAAGAGAGCGGGATAGAAGACAGGAGCAAGGAGAGAGAAGAGATATCAAGCCTGGAATGTTGAGGGTGGCATTTCATGGGAAACATCGGAATCCCACGGATGGCGGGCTTTCACCGCTTGCAGGTGTTTGTTTTTCTAAACCTTTCAATCTAAAGAAAGTAGGATTATCTCGGCTTTTTAAAAGTTGCCAATTTTTGCTGAGAATTTTTGTGGGTAGAAATTTGGAATTTGGAAATTTTGCCCGGACAGCGCCACGCAGCCT
>JBCEWB010907102.1:0-20591 GCA_039654565.1 Peronia peronii
TAAATGCTCGAAGATCTCATGAGTATTTGCAAACATAGATACATGTTATGAGTTTGTGTCAGTCAAGAAAATGCAATGATCATGTCGATTGACATGTATTTTGGTGTGATTTTGTTCAGATAACCAACTAAAGTGTCCACCTGAGCTGGAGCAGCTGTATGATCTGTACACAGAGGAACAGAACCACAGACTGATCACTGGGGACGATATCAGCTCTTTCTCTTCCATTGACAAGGTCAGTCTCACGTTGAGGCTTTGATGTTTTAGCCGAGGAAGGAAAAGTTGATCAACTTTTAAACCTTATGATTGAAAAAAAAAGATTATTAGATTTATTTTTATGAATGTTGTTTGTAAATTAAAGATACTACTCATGTTGATTCCATCCTAACTATACTGTACTAACTTTCACAAAACGTCTTAGAGTAGTATATAAATGTAAAGTGCAAAGAGCAACAAAACCAGCAAAGCAGCCAATTTATTATATAATTTTCAACAGTTACTGTCAATCTGATGATGTCATTGTTAAAAGAGAAACAGAACAAGACTTTCAGTTACAGTCTCATATTATATTTAACCATTAATGGATCAGACATAAGCAGAGTTTGTGATTTATGTAACATTGTCTACATCTATGTCTGTCCTCAGCTTGCATCTACCAGCAACCTCAATGCTCCATCTACACCAAAACTAGCAGAGTAAGTATTTATTTTACAGTTTTGTTAGAGATGTATTTAGTGCAAACATTTTGATAACCTTTAATGTCTGTAGCTATGGATAAAAATGATGACCAAATGATACTGTTTTTATGTCATAAACAGCACACAGTTTCTTTCTCATCGGGAAAACATAACATCATATTTAAAATGTACAAAATGTTTTTAAATTGTATGCCCTTGGTCTTTCAAAAAAGACATGTTTGGATGGCTGAAGTATTTTTGTGATTCAGTTTAGGCTTAAGTTTTTGGTTTGCGTGACTTCTTATTTTCATTGCAAACTTTCCCCAGTGAACCTGACGAAGACAGCAACAAAGTTTTCACTCGCAGTGCTAAAGCCAAGCAGATCCAGAGGGCAGAAAGAGCAGAGAAGGCAGAGCGAGCAGAGGAACTGAGCCGACTGTACCAACATGAACCAAACATTGCTGAGATCACACCCACCCCATCCAATCCTTCCCGCATGTCGTACGAATACCGCACAGTCATCAATGCGAACACTCGCAATATTGCCGCATTGGCAGCCAAGAAAAGATACCAGGCCAACGTGGCAAGTGGAGCCAGTGAAAAATTTGGGGCTCGTCCACTGTATCGACCAGCACCACCTATTGATGACAATGACTTTGATGATTTTGGGACGGCTTTGACCCCAAGCCGACTTGCACAGCATAATCGCAATATGGGGGATGGATTGTACAATTATGGACCAGGGGATGAAGCATCGGAAAAAGTCAGTGTTTTCACTGACCAGAGTTTGCCACCTGTAAGAACAATTGGTAACGTTGGCAGCAAGCGACTCTATGAGCAGGAGGAAGCCAGGAGGCGAGCAGTCAGATACAATGGAAACAATAACAATAACACAGGCTACCTAGAGGTATGCTTATTATTTTCATGCATTGTTTCAGAAATATTTGACAATACATGTGATAAAATTAATTATTGACCATCTGTATTCACTTATTTCTACCACTGGGGGTTCAACCTACTTGTACTAACTGGGGAGAAAAATCAAATATCATCAGAAGTAATCATTTTGTTTTCAGGAAATGATTTACTCCTCGTAGAGATTGTGAAATATCCATGTCCCTGAGAAAGACCAGGGGTAAAAGTCATCTTGTCAGTTCTCCATCTTTTATGTGATAATGGATGCAGCATGTAGAACCATATATACCCTGATCTGAAAATAAAGCTGCAATGTTTATTTACGCCACTGTGAAAGATCTTTAAAGATATTTCACGGACACAAAGTGAAATAAGAAAATGTTATCAATAACTTTATGTGAAAATACGATAGCTAAATTTTCTGTTATTATTTCACTAATCATGAAAAATAAAGTAGAAACAAAACAGTAAGGAAAAGAAATAAAAAATTTACTCTTGTTTTGAATTTCAGAAATCTCGCAACCAAGCCAGAAAAATTTCAGAACAGCAGAGTCAGAGAAACCGACCGAGAAAGAAGATTTCCACCAATAGTAACCTTCGGCCTAAAGGTAAAGAATAGCCATTCTCTAGCTTTATGCCATTATTTTGGTGTGATCTTTACAAGTGTGTGCCTTTCATGTGAAGTATTTCCCATGTCACTTTGGCTTCCAATTTTTGGAGCACAGTATGTATTCCTTTGCTTGGGTTTTCATTAGACTTTCTCATAGAAATGGAAATTACAACTTCCTATGAAAAAAAGTGTTGTAAATTCAGTGTCTGAGATACCACAGCCCTGTATATTCACAGGCTCAAAAGCAGTGAAAATAGTTGTTCACAAGTAATCAACTGTGATTGTGAAGAACTTAAAATATAAAATAATGTTTGTTCCCACAGGGTCAGAGTTTGAAAAATCAGCCTTGAATGCTTAATTAAAGAGGCATCAGAATGGATGGCAGCTCATTCAACTTTTAATTTGAAATATTTGGTGTTTTTTCCCATTTGCCAGTACTGCAAAGTTTTGACTGGCTATCCATCCACCTTTTATATCCTAGTTTGCACTGCCAGAAGCTACATACTGGTCAGACTAATGTTTGATGCTAGAGTGTCACATTTCCCACTATGTATTTTATGCCATTAAAAGATATTTCCACTGTACTACAGGCCAACTTCTTTCATATCTCTGTGTCATTTTCTTATATTTATCTTAAAGCTGCTACCATGCACTATCACACAGCTTTATCTGCTTTATTGATGTTAATTATTATTATATACATCATTTCTCATAGTATGGTTTACAAGAATTACACGAAAGCATTATTCAGAGTATTCAGATATTGATATTTATACTAAATTGGGGAAGAAAAAAGTTATCTCTTTGTACCACTTAAATATTATTAATGCTTTGGAAATACCCACATCTTTGTAATCACATTTGAGGCATTATTTATTATTCATTTTCACATATAAATAAAATAAAATATAGGAAGGTAGATGAAGATAAATGCAATGGAATTTCAATAGTAACTTGAAAGAAATTTATTTTATTGAAGAAAGAAGCATTATGAATGATGCATTTTCATTCCCAAATGTGACAGTCCTGTTTGTAAGCGATGATAGATTCACATAAATTCTTTGATAGACGTGGACTGAAGAAATTTTTTGAGATATTGCAGAGTACAATAAAAATATATTAGAGGTGACATGATCAAATCAGACACTTGTCAAACCAAGGTGACCAGAGTTAACAATAATTTTTTCAACAGTCAGTAGATTTTAATGCAGATTTTCCTTTTTTGCACTCAACCCCTCTTAGTTCATTTAAAAAATGTATTTCTGAGTTACATTTGCTGAGATATATTGAGCAAAAGTCCAAAATTACCTGAATGAGAATTAACTGGGATTAACAATATAATTGACTGGCCATTTTCTCATCTCCACCCCCTTTTAACTACCATTGTCTTGACACTTATCGAGAAGAACCAAGATTTTTCACCAACAGAAAGGGAAATGACTAAGCTTATATGTGATGCCAATAACTTTATAAAAATACACTAAAAATGGACTAGCATCTGATTTCATCATGGCACGTCTTGAATATGGTAATAACTTTTTGAAATCCATCAGTATCTGTTAATTATCATAGTCATTTGACCAGTTTTTCCGTTGCTAAATATTGTATTTCTAGATGTGATGCACAAATTGGTCACTTATTGTTTCTGAATGTTAAAGATGAATGTTCTGAATGTAAAAGCTTTCATGATAAAAATCACAAAACAAAACAAAGAAATATTCACAATATTTTTTTCTGCTACAGAAGCTTCCACCTTGTACTCAGCATTGCTTATGAATTGTATGTGTGTTTGTATGTTTTATGTATATGGTTTTCCCTCCCATGTTGAACTCCAGTGTCAACAGATGATACATCAACTATTCGATCCAACACACCCAACACTGTGACAATGGAGAAGCCACGGCGCATCAGCAATAACCAAACCCGCAAGCAAAAGAGATGTGAATATTTTTTTTGTGTATTTTATTGACTGTCTTCTTGTTTGATGTTTTCATATTAGTTCCACTTTCTTCTGCTTGTCACTTTTATCCCATTTACATCTCATGGAGGAGGGGTGGGTTGGCAGAGGATAATGTCTAACTCTGTGAGAGAGAAACAGGTAGAATTACTCGATTGCCTGAAATTGCACTGATTACTTTCAGAATGAAAGCTATCTTTTAAGATACATTAAAGTGGCTCTATAGACATGTGCTTATTATGAGGGTGAAAACTTTTACAGGTCTTGATGTCCATTTCTTTTAGTGAACAAAAATGAGTCAGTGTTGATAAATTTCATGTAGTAAATTAAACAAGTAAATTTTCTGATCCTGTGGGATACATCTTCACCTCAGATTTATGTTTGCTGATGTTTGCTTCTGAGTTTGTTAAGATTTATTTTACCTCTAACATAGTTGCATCAGGATTTTAAAGATTTCATAAAGGTGTTCTTAAAAGGGCGAGAAAAAAGGTTTATGATTTGAAAAGCTTTCATTCCTGAATGGCCATTTTTTGCTTAACTAAACAAAATACCTAAATATTAGATAATGTGCTACACTTCTTTCTTTTGTTTCCTTTTTTTATGTTTTCACAAATCAATGTGTTAATGAATATTTAGCTGATTTAAATGATGTTAATGTTGATATTTTGAATTTTAACACTTAGAACTAGGCACTAACTTATCACATCAGGGTATCCGAAATAAAAAGAATAATCAATAACAAATATGCTCCTGGTAAAAAAAAAAAATATGTCGTTAACTAAGTATGCGTTTGAATTTCGACCTGTTTTCTGAAACTCATGTGGCGTATAGGAGTATATATTTATCAAATCTGAGTAATGACTTATACTTTTCTTTATAAATCTTCATTAATAATATATTTTTGCTCATTATTTTAGTTTGAATGATAATAATATGAAAAAAAGGGAGTCGTTATAATGCAGAAATGATTCATAATACAGTTATATTAATGGACCCTATAGCATGAATTTGTCAACCAGTTACGTAATTAATATTCCATGAGGTGTAAGGAAAAGGAAAACGACTGTAATCAGTCTTACTGAGCTGCAATGTCAGGTATTATTGAAAAGTTAAACTTTATTCTGAGAGGCCCTAGGTCAGTTATGTTCTAATTTTATTTTCTGTGCAAAAAAAGGAAAAAATGTTGATGATGAGTTCAGTGAAATTTCTGTTTTCTAAATTGATTTAAGACAAAAAAAATTCTTTAATTTTGCTGAAAATTCTTGTACTAGAGTTAAATTTAAAGAGAAAAAAAAAAAAAAGCCAACTTTACGTGCTTCTGAAGACCACAGCCAAATCAAAATTTCTTCACTTCATGACAAAATAGAAGCCTGCAAAGACAGGAATTTGAAAAGCAAAATAATTTTTGTATTAAAATTTTTTTGTGATTGATTTAAAGTGAGATTCATCTCAGGTACTCTTGTTTTCAATTATGATAAATAAATAGTAATTGCAATTGCAGGCTGTGTCATTTCACATGTTGTGTACATATTTGTATTGTTTTGGTACTATTACAATAGTGAGAATACTTTCTAGTGATCCATGTCATAGTTATGATAGACAGCTAGTAAAGTTTCTCAACATTTTCACATTTGAGTTGTAAAAGTGAATGAATATCTGATCGATTATAATTATGGGACCTTCTGTTGTAGAAATATGATGTTTAAATCTTCCTACTTCCAATTTCCTCAGCTTACTCCCAGGTTCCTGTGCCCATTTCCACCATCAATCAATCAGACAACACGTCCACACTCAGCACCCCTCCACAGCAGCGAGAGCGGAAGGCCACAAAGGTGCTGCCGACAATTCCACAGTACAGAAAAGGGGACATCACTGTGACAGGAACTGCAACTAATGCTGCACGATACTAGAATCTGATGCAACAGTCTAATTTGGGCCCTTGGTTTGTTCTAGCTACATCACGCCGTTGCATAACATGATTTGCAACGAAGTTAAGGGTAGTCAGCTTGAAAGTTATTTATTTGCCTACATGTTTTTGTTCTTTAATGTCCTTTTTATTCAACCACTGTCATGTCCATAAGCCTTCATTTTTCATGTTTTTATTTCATTGAAAGAAGATAGCAAATTTCATGAAGAAAAGATTGGTGGTGACTCATATTTCATCCTTTCGTATGTGAGTCATCCGGATGGCAAAGACATATGCTTATAATACAAATATTTGGTGAGAGAACGTCTTGAGAGGGTTATACCTACAGATGGCTGTCATGTATATGTTTTCAAGTATTTTAGAGCTCTTGCTTTGGTGAATACTAGAATTTTATGTTTTATTTCTGAATGCAGAGAATTTTGGAATCTGTTATTTGTATGCCTTGATTTATTCAGCAGATTATAAATGAAAAATGTTCATGGTACTTCATTCCTAGCTGAAGTAAGAGACACAACTATGATACATGAAGCTAATAAGGTTATATCGTTTCAGATTTCATTTGTGAATTATATACAGCAAATGCTTTGACTCTGATTTTAAGGCATTCCATACTCTTGTATGAAAAATATATTGTAAGTATGAGAAGATACTAAGGTATTTTAATTGTGATCTCAGTTATGACAAAATGTAAAGAATGTCAATCAAAGTGTATACAGTGTTGTTTTGGTTGAAATATTTGGACATCTTCAAGTCAAGTAATGATAAATGACACTATCTATAATGTTTACAAATTATATTCATAACCACTACATCTACTGCCAGTTATATTATATTGAAGTTTGATCTTATTTAGATCATTACATGTATTTTCAATAAGAGAGTGTGCTATAAGTGAAAGGCTACATATCAGCCACGACTTCTATGAAACATCAATTTCAAGTCTGCAAATTGAAAACCCTGACTACAGTCAGGGTTGAGAAACTGTCACACTGTGTCTTAAGTCTCTGTCGGTTAAAGACAGTCCATAGTATCTTGGATATGACAGATAAAGTAGAATATTTTTGACAATTAAGCGTCTTTTTAATCATGTTTAAAAGGGCCATCAATATGTTGGATTAATTGTGATTTTTTGCATGGTGCTATCTCGATACCCAGTAATAAACCCTTCTTTTGTGTTGTTTTTTTTTCTACTTCAAAGCTTTTGTCTTCTTAAATTAATATGCTTAATGGCATAAAAAGCAAAACCTCCATATTCTGATTAAATTTCTTATATGACTTTCATATATATTCTTGTCAAAGTGGTTGAAAAATTATGTGGTCGCAACACAAAAAATTGTGGGAATTGCTTGTTCAGCCCCTCTCTAGCCAGTGGTCATTTGTCGAGTATCTGTTTGTGTGAAAGTGTAAGAATGGGTCTCTTTTGTTCTTTTTTTTTTTGTAGTGCAACATTGCAATAAGCTGGTAGAAGCAGGAGGAGAAGACTGTTGTCTTCTCAACTTGTTGTGTGCAATTAGTAGATCTAACATAAATTTAATTCCTCATGAGAAGTTTTGGTTGATTGATAGCAAACAGCAATTGAGTTTATTCTGAATCATCTTAGCTTTTTCGACTTTTCTCTCTGTCTTCAAGTGTTTAAAAATATATCTCTTAGATTTATTTTGGTTTTTAATAATACCTGCAATACAAAACATACAACATGACTAGTTTCTCCTTGTACTTTATCTTGCTGCATGTTTGTCATGGTTTTTTCTATAGGTAGCATGCACTTGCAATTAATAACATGATTTAGAATAAGAAGTGCAATGGATATTTGATCCCCTCTTTTGTCATCATCATCATTTTTTTTAAAATTTAGTTTTTAATTGAAGTTGTTGATTTGAATGCGCAATTTGATGAATATTGAAATTCAATTGTGACGAAGTAGTTCAACTGTTAGTAAAAGTTAAATGGGATATGGTTTCACCCGTCACCTCTCTTCTTTATTCATTGTTTACTAAAAAAAGAAATTTCTGACACAATCAGTCTGTCTGGTCAATAAAATTGTTGGATGGGCAAGACTTTTTCTTCTCAAGTAGTGAATCTGCAATATACAATCAGCTGCTGGTGAAATGAGCATTTTTCTCATGACTCTAAGCTCACTATTAATCTCTTGTTTATTTTTGTGCCTATTAATTCTTCCAGCTGCTGCTATCTCTGGGACTCAAGCTGACTTTATATTCTTTCATAGTCTCCCTGATTGTATTTCTAGTTGATGTTGTCAACTTACAAGAGAAATAAGTCCTTTGTTGTCAGGTTTTCATGTATACTGTGCTGTGTGAATTGAATCAGAAATGTAGCCTACATAACTAGGGCCTTTACGTAAGCCAGCGCTCATATAACTAACTTATAGAAATTCACCTTTTTGTTTTAATACCAAGCAATAGTCACAGTAGTGCAGGAAATGTAGTGGCACTGACCACTGTCACCAGTGATTGTCTACATATAGGGATAATAATGGATATTTCAGACACCTGCACTGCAACTGAAGCCATCAGATCTTAGTAATATTGGGAATGTCACTTCATGGGAGGCACCAATTTTTGTTATTTTCTTAGTGACTCTTGTGCTCTATCTGAAAATAAATTGTGCTTTTTTAAATTTTAAAAGAAAGTTTTGACGGCATTTCTATCAATGTAGATCTAGAAGTGAGAAAACTTTGATGAGTGACTTTCTTTCATGACCTTAAAATATGATATATGTTAGACTACAAATCTTTGAGTGTTTTCTGCCAAGCCTACTAGGCCCTTTAGTTGTTCAGTCTGTACCTTCCTCTGTATTAATAATTAATACCTTGAAGTCACAAGAACAATTTCAAAGAATGATTAATACAGTATTATTTGTTCAAAGAAAATAAACCTGGATTGGAGAATACCCATGCTGTCATAGGATTTATAAACAAATCACAGTTTAAGCTGCAAAAAGGGACCTGAAACTGTAAATTTAAATTAGAGGGATGACCTTTTCAGGACAGAAAGTAATAATGTTAGGTTTTCTTATTTCTTTAGAAGAGGGAAGGGGAGCTAGTTCAGTGCCAAGAGAGTAGGTGTAGGAAAAGGTAGGCTCAAGGGGGCAGGACTTAACAGGTTAAAGTCAGAGAGCCTCATCTAATAATTAATAGGGAGACACACATTACTGCAGAACCTCTAAGTTATTAATTACTGAACTAGAAATGCTATTGTCAAGTCTAACAGTTACATTACGTTCTATATAAGTCTTTCAACCTCCTGGTGGAGGTTATCTTGTCTGACAGGACAAATTTTTCAAAATTTTATTCTTTATAGTTCTGTAAAGGCTTAGTCCATAGTAGTCAAAATATAGCTTGTTGTGTGCAGAATCTGTACCCTATACCTTGTCTGCTGCACTTTATTTCCTTGCTGTCCTATATACTCTGAAATGCTGCTGAGTTGACCAATATCTCAGGATGATGTTTTTTTCTTTTACACTTAGAGAAAGACCTACTATCAGATGAATAGTTGACATGAAAAGAGAACTGAATAAGTTGTTAATACTCATAGTTATCCTGAGATACTCTCAAAGTTATAATATCCTCCCTGCTACAATTCACTGTGCATGCATCTCTTTATCTCTAAGTAAAAACAATAGATGTGTTTTACTGAGAATGAAATTGATCAGTTATGCATATACAAAAAAAAAAAAAAATTCAGCTCCTAACCTTTACTGTTTAATCACTGCCTCTCTCAGTATGTCTTATCATCGTTATTGCCTCTACTTCCAAATCTTAGTCTTTGATAGGTTTACATTTTTAAAAAAACAACAAATTTGTACATAATTAAAAGAAAACCTGTGAAAACATTTTTTAGAAAATACATTTGTAGTTTTTGTTTTAAAATTATCTCAGTCACTTATTCTGATTCCCGTGAAGTGACAGCGTCAGATTTGGTCATGTTATCTACCAGAGTAAGCAGATTTAATGGAGAGTCTGTTTCCATTCAGAGCTCTCAAATATTTTTGTGTGTCAGTTATCCTCTGTGCTTTTAATATTTATGTTAAATGCTTTGATTGCTGAGATCCAGTTTCCTCAAACTGTGTACAACCAAATACTTTAACAGTCTGTCAGATATGAGTATTAAATCCCTCATTCATGTCTGAACATTATTTGAAAACATAAAGCCAAGTGTTGTTATGTGATGGTCCTCTCTTCCTTGACTTCTCATTACTTCTGGACAGTTTACACTGGTTTTCAGCAGTCAAAATATCATTTATGTCCAGTGGCCACAATTATTTGTCTTGCAACTGGTCAAAATAACTCGTATATGTCAATTTTCCACCACATTGAGTTATTACTAACACATACAGTCTTAATTCATTGATATTCATGTGGTGAAAGAAGGTCCTGAGCTTTACTGTAGCTAGAAATATTGCAAAATTGAAGAGATGCAGGTCACCTCTCAGCACCTTCTACAATCATGAGAAAAATGAATTGATTAGTATGTAAATCTGTGTATTCAACTCACAACATATCATCTGCCATTAGAGGCAATATTTACTTTTTTCAGGGATGAGTGTTCTTTCGATCTTTCAGCATGAAAACATCTATATCAGACCACCTTCCTCACATTCATTTCAGATTTCTCACTACAACTTACAGCTCATTCTGACTGGCCGCGCGACATTTCTACATGATGCCTATACTATGTGATAATGTTGATATCATGTGTACGTGTATACTTGGCTTTGTGTTAAGGATATTTGTTAGAGCCACTTTGTTGAAACTATACTGGTGGAGACTGCTGCTAGAGCTATTGGTTATATTTTGGCTTGCATGCTGTACATATCATAGATTACAGATAAAGAAAAAAATAAATACTATTATTTAATTTATTGTTACATTGTAATGTGAAATAACCATTGCTATTGTTATTTCTCAATCATCTGACAATTAAACAGTTTAATCTCATTTCATCATTGTCCTGTATTATTATACACATTTGTATGTACATGTATCCCAAAGTTGATCTCTTGTTGTTGGATGAATAGACAGGAAGTGATTTGGCTAACTAAAAATATGGCTCTTTGGCAGAGCTTTTCTTCTTCTATTTTTTTTTAGATGTTTGTTCATTAATATATCTTATATGTCTAAGAAAAGGGAAATAATTGACTGATTGAAAACTAGCCCATTATATCAGTATATAAGATTTGCACTCGCATATCTACTACCTACAATTTATTTTAACAAATAAAAAAAAAATAATAAAAAATAAGCTAAAATGACAGAACATGACTGGTAAATTTGAAAGTCCCAAAAGTGCTGTATGAAACACAACCATTTATTTGGATTTTTTTCTTTCTGTAATGCATGAAACATAAAAACCACAAGAAATTTAGAATGATGTAAGAATGAGATGAGACAAAGCATCCAGAAACCACAAACTAACATATATTTAAACAGTGAGTACAACTGTACATACATCATACACACACTTCTGCCTTAGATGCTTCTCACAGTTTTAATTGATAACATTTCCATTCTCTCATCATCATATTATTTCTTAATAAGTTTCTGTTAGGGGTAAAATTTATTAAATGCTCTGTCTTCATTACCATCAAGCTATTGCATCTGCTTGGCAACACCTAGTTAGTTTGATTACAGCATGAATGAAGAACAAATCTGCAATTCACACTAATGTGGATGGTAGACAACCAAACATGAAATAAATCAGAATTAAAGTTCAGTTTCTCCATGTAGGGCTTCTGACATTTGACAAATTTTCCAATTCATTAAGGGGGTAGAGAGAGCAAAAGAAAGAGAGAGATGAAAGAAAAAAAGTAGAAAAGGAGAAAAAAAGAAGGAAGGAGAGAGAGAGAGGGTAAGACAGAGACGAGAGGAAAAGAGAGAGCAAAGGTGAGAGAAAGAACTGCTACTTAAGCAAAGATGTCAGTATGATTTCATCATCACAGGGAGTAAAAAAATAAAATGACAATACAGCTGATATAAGAATGTATTTGTGGACGTGACTCGCAGACAGCAGAATGTATTCCTCACTGGCACATTTTAACAACAAACTAAACACATAAACTCAGTCAAACAACAGCCTCAACAACAACAACAATGATAAAGACAGAATAATATAGTTAACGTCCCCATATTCAAGCCAATAATGGCATCATTCAGAAGCAAAATAGTGATCTTAAGCAGAATATCAAGCAAACTTCACACAATGAATGAGTAAAATGCATGATTGTTATTTGTTATATCTTTGAAGATCAGGTTCAGTTTTCATTTTTCTTTCTATTTGAACAGCATGTTTAATCAAAAGAATTCAGTGACACATACTGTGAATTAAATGTAAGCTGTCTTTCTTTGATACACTGGTCATTCTCGAGACATTTCATCATAAGTAAACATATTACTTTTCTCTTTATTACATCGAAACAGTGTGATAACTTTGTTAATATTTGGTTGGTGCAGTGGAAATCAATGAATAGCAGTACACAAATATTACCTTTAAAAAAAAAAATGTCTGCTTGTTTGTCAAACGCTTACAACAGTGCAGTCAAACTTCAATTCAGTCGAACTTCAGCCCAGTGCAAAAATTAATATTGGAATGCTAAAAGATATCTTGATCAAGAACATTCCTTAGATTCTGTGGTATAGTTTATGGCATGCAATTTCAAAATGTGTTGAAATAACCGCAGTGACAGTATTAAATTTCACGATGATAAAGTAAACAATATTACATTATACTCCGATATTTATAATCATTCAATGGGATAAGTTCGTGTTCCTCAAACTGATTCAAAGTTGCACAAAATAATAAAACCAATCTCTTAATAAATGTCTCAGTCTTCAAACACATAGATGACATAGTTGCTATTATTTAAATTTCGTTCACCATGTACATCCACTGATAATGAAAATCTCCGACAAATATCTCACTCCACTGTGATTTGTAATAGAGTGATATAAAAGACAACGAGACATACAGCGAGATTAAGATGAGGTCGGTTAGCGTGCTGTACAAGTCATCATGTAGCAAGTGTGGGACCAGGACTGGTGTCGAGCTGAGTGGTGCAAAAAGCACACAACACCAAACACAGTACGTGCGGTAGCTGTCCAAAGTAAGGCAGAAACTGTACAAGTACACTTAAGACTGAAGATCACAAGATCAAAATCATTATGTTCATAGAGACACAAAGGTGAAGGGATCATCATAAAAGGAATATCACAAAGTACAAACCATTCCAGTGATTGAACAGTACATGTAAATTGACTAGATAGATTCAGTAGGAATTATTTGTCATGCGAAATATTATATCTTAAATCATTTCGACAATGTGAAATGCAACACAGTATCATCGCCATAGTGTACAGAAACCTTCTGAGGGCACAAATATTCAACTGAATGACCCTGTCCAAAACAAACAAACAAAATAAAACAAAACAAAAATGACAGAAATCCCAGATATCTAACCAAAAAAAATCAATAACAACAAGAAGAGTAACATTGGCATTAGTAATAATACAACAACATAAATAATTAAAGAAAAAGAACAAAAATAATTAGCATAAGATTAACAACACAAAGGACCCAGATCATGATTTCCAAACATTCAGGAATATGAGTTAGGGGTGTTTTAGACAATACAGCAAGGAAATAAATCCGTCCATTGTTCATTCCAAAACATTGAATTTTGTTAAGACCTTTCGCCACACACAGGAAAACAGAAGTTTCAATTGTTAACATTTTTGTGTCTGCCACAGGCTAAAAAGACAGACTGTGAAATTTGCTAATAGTTATGATCTTGTAAACTAATATCTGTTCAAAATTCATCAATAATCCAGTCTCTCATTAGTAAACTACTGCTCTCTTTAACCAGCTGTGTTTCACAAATTGCCAGTTTCTGGGCCTGTCCAAATATCTAGTTATGTGTTGGAAAAAAGTATCGCTGGAAATCCTGGGAAAAAAATATCTGATTTTGTCATTTCAGTTTCAGGTTTCTTACAGTCTGAAAAAGATCTAATATCACTGAGCACTCAATGATGAATTACACTTGGGGTGGATCAATGTAATTGTTCAGCCCATAAAATTTACATTTGACTTTTGCAAATTTTTCCACTTCAAGGAGAAATTAGCAAATTTAATGATATTAAATTATGTACGGATAGTAATGTATGAAGTAGCTGCTGCTATAAAATACTAAATGAAAGGCAAGAGAGATGTTCTCTGTTTTGAAAAGAATAAGATGAAAATAATTCGTGTTCAATCTTTCCATAGAAAAAGCAAATATTTGAAATGTTGAAATTTGATCACAAATGACATTTTGTCGATAAACACTTACGACTATTCTTGCAATTCTATTTTCCTATAGTTCGGCAGTTGTTCTTTTCAATTTGTTTACCTATCATTTGACTGAGTTTTCACCCAAGCAAACTTGAACAGAAAGTAACTGACAGTGGACAGCTGATATAGCTTTATTGTATTTCAGCTGCTGTCTCTCTTTTCTCTTTCAGTGTTTTCAGTTTCAGTGCTCGCATTTTCAGCTACTTCACCAATTACAACAACAATGGTTCTGTAATTAAGTGTTTCATTTTATTCTAAATTTTAAACAGAAGTTTTATCAACATAAACAAATCAGGTTCATCACACAACCCAGTCACTATTATTACAATACATTTTTAATTTATCTTGTTCCTTGCCTTTCTAGAAAGAACATGATTATGTTTTCGAGCTGATTTGCAATAAAACAGCAGTTTCACCTCTTAGATACAATCACTGGTGATGACAAACGTCAGCTGAATTTATTTGACTAAGATATTCCTACACAAATCATAATCTTTTTTCACCCAACTTCCCACAATTATTCTAGCAATGACATACTGTTAGATCGTTTATGATATCTTGAATATATAGTAGATTTTATATAATTAGAAACCGGCAGACTTTAACATCTTTAGAACAGTCTTTTTTCGGGAGGCTTCTTTGTCATTCATCCTCTCCATGAAAATATGGGCATTTTGTTTGTGACTCCTATGCTTCAGAGTAAATGATATTAGGGCAAAATCACTTTGGATAAAACTCTATAGAACATTATGAGGGCATTACAAAATGTAAGAAAAGATAATATTGTCTTACAATGACGTCTGAGAGGTGCTTGTACAGAATTGTCACATCAGTTATGTTATCAAAGAAAAACGTGGTCTCAAGGGCTAAATCCTGCCCATATGTGATGAGAGTGACACTGACTGGGCGGCTGCTTCATGTTGCTTGCTGCTCTATCTTACTTCTCTTTTTGATGAATTCTTGCGCTTTGCCATCCCATGTTCTTCTCTTCAAAACGTCCAAGGCACCGTGATCTGGGGAAAGATTGGCACTCACAGTTGGATTCTGATTCCAGCAGAAACAATCCTTTTCAATGTTATAAGATGCAAAAACATGGCATAATATAACATTGCTATCTTTAGAAAGGAATATGGGTAGAGGACATGAAAAATAGATAGAATGAAGTTGCCTCATAATCACAGTTTGACAGTATGGGATGAATGACATGACTATAGCAACAGAAAGCATTTTTTTTCACTGGATCGCAATGGTTTAGTTTATGAATAATGATAGTGAAATGATATTTTCCTATTGCGGAACTACAGTTTCATAAGGAAATAATGAGACACGCAGACATGGGCAGATTCAGTGTTTCTGAATGGATATATGTATGAAGATTGTTAACAACAGAATAAATCGGGACTGCAAAATCACAATTAAAATCTAAATCTATTTGTTATATTCTTTTTATTTTGTTATTATTTTAATATGGTGTGTTTAGTCTGAATAATACAACTAACTTAAATATATATTCCATTATATCACTATGTGAAAAGAACAAATACGAAAAACACAGCTAGGAACGAATTGCTACGAACTTCCACCAGTTTCCTCTGGCTTAGCACAGCTAGGGATTGATTCAGTAAGAATAAGCGTTTTCAGTAATAAAGCGTTTTTATTATGTTATTTACCTCGCCAGCTCAAAGAACCAGATATACAAAAATTTATGTGAGTTGAAATGATTTCAAAATTCAACGGCTCTATAATTTTAACTAGAAATAAATACCCTTATGAAAGAATTTTGTTTGTTTACCATTGACTCGTGGGTGTATGAGGGGAAGGGTGATGATGCTGAGGGCGTCATAGCCAGAGACCTCCTCTCCCCCTACCCCATGCACATCAGCTAAAGGCAGGAAGGCCTCTCCTCCAAAGTCATTTTGAAACACCAAGTCATGGTCCATGACTGTGAAGACCAGGGTGGCTCCCTGATGAATACACTGCTGGGGCTGGATTTGGCTGTGATAATTAACAATGAAAATGACATTATTATTATACTTTTCAAATTGTGACATTTGGAATCAAATTATTATTTGAAATAAATTTGTTATTTACCAGTCAGCGCTCTAGCAGTCATTTAAAACGACATAACACATAATACTTTGTTCAGCCAGACAACTTTAATAATGGTGAAAATTAAGAATGAAGATGATCTAGGAGTGAGAAATGAAACCTATAAATACTCACAATTCAAATGATTCGTCAAACATTGGATTGAGAGTTTTCTTGATGATCTTGGTGCTCTGGGTAGTTATCTTTGGAAAAACGTGCTCCGGGCACAGGGTCACCAGAACGTAAGGATCACTCAATCCTGTGAAGTGGAAATGGTGTGGTGGAGAAAACCAAGAAAATTAAGAACAACAGCTAAACAGTTATTTTCACTGATGGTGCCTCTAGGGGGCTGAAAACATTCAGTCTTACTTTATATGTAATGATGTAAATAACTATAAACTGTGGTCTTATGGAATGTGTCTGACTGTTTTAGGACAGTCCATAAGTCATATAATGCACCACTGACAAATTCAATAAGAATAGAGCAGTCATTAACTAATAATAACACTCTGTTTTAAGTAATCATTTCTGTCTATCACAACTCATGATACTTTTTTTTTTTTAAAGAAAGCTTCCAGAACAGTGAATTCCTTTTTCTATCCACTCAACACTTAGCATGCCCCAGTCTTTTATTAAGAACAGCAAAATTATTTATGTATTTTATTATTGATGCTTTACAGAAAGTAGAATCTTTCTGAGTAGCATTTATTTACTGTTCTTCTCTTTCCCATTATCAGTGTGAATATCCATTCCATGATAAACACTACAAGAAGAGATAATTGTAATTATTAGACATCTCTAAAGCTATTGAAGACAAAAAAAAAGGCAGAGTGGAGCTCTGGTGCACAATTAAGTTTAAAAGTGTACTCACCATTAGCGTCGAGTGGAATGAGATCTTTGGCACTCAAAACTGCAAGAAATGAAAAGTCAGAGTCGATAACTTCAGATTCTCTGGAGAATATTGTACAACACTGACAACAACATTATCAGCAGCAATAGTATCACCAACATCACCGCTGTCGTCATCACCACCAAACATGATAACAACAACAATGAAACAAAAATGACATCAAATGAAAGGGAATGAGATTGGCAACCAGCCACAATTCAATTTTCAATTTCTCTTTTGCTGAGGTGTATTATTTATAATTGGTGTAGTGTTCCTTAATGTGGCCTTAAATCCATTCAGTCTTTCCTGGGACTAATTTTAAAAATAAATCCTTGCTCATCTTACGAAAGGAAAGGACGTATGCAATATTTGGGCTGTTTTAACCTTAGGACCATCATCTGTATTCATTTAGCGAGAACTAGATTCTCACAAAGTAATGTATTGACAGCCTGATCTCTTCCTCACAACCCATGTGTAGTCATAAATGTAAGCCGTTTCATGCTTTGACTTATTTTGATCTCACCCAAATGTATATGTAACAGTGCACTCCTCTATGAGAAAGGTGGCAATTCACTATGGCTAATATCTCCTAAAGGACATGGACATGTTGTGGAAAATATCTGAAGAAGAATGAAGTCTAGAATTGAAGTAGTATCTAATATCAAACCCTGTGCTCACCTTCGACCAGCAGAGTGTGAGTATCATATTTGTAGACCACTCGCACATTAAGAACTCCATACTCTGTGCTCTCTGTATGGGCCTGTGGGAAAGAATTATAAACTTGAACACATTAATTACGATAAATGTTTGGCATACTTCATCATGTGTGAATTCTATACACATTACAATATTTTTTAAGTTAAAAGTCATCAGTGAACAAATAATTGCTGGGCCTTATTGCTGTAACAACATGGCAATGAATTTATAAAGTCCTTATTTTTTACTATTATGAAATACATAGTACATTATTACAATTATAGACACTGAATCCTTAAATCATGACGATATGTAAAGGATATAATTAATACTGGATATAATTTTTACATATAAAGTGATTTTATATCACACTGACCCTGGTTGTAAAGAGTCGTTGATTCAATTTCGCGTTTGTGGATCACAGAATAATCCCAAATACCACCACCCAACAGTTCTTATTTGCACAACATTTATAAGACAGCGGCCTGAATTGGCTCACAAGCAGACAGACATTAAGTTGTATGATTTAACCCACCTGCTGTTCATTCTTCTCCATATAAAAAGCTTCAATGAGTGACAGGGTGTCCATCTTGTGCATGGTCAGCTCTTTCCGCAGATTCTAAAAAAAACAACAGTACACTAATGCTCATCAAAGTAAGCTGACAAAATATAATTATTCTGTCTCCTCCATTATAACACACATACTCACTATATCTATTGATGTCTGGTATGCACCACTATTTTCATAATACTGGCTGTTATTAATAACATCTAGTCAGAGTTTTTGAGCATAAATTATATAAATTTTGTACAATGGTATGCTAATAATTTCTGGAGCAAGCAGTTGGAATTAGATGATATCATCTTTCTGATTTCCTTCTTTAAAGGAATTAATGGTAAAGAAAGGAAAGTTCCAGTACACATAAAATTATCATGGGTGGGACCTGACACTGTTTCTGTTACTACTGATCAGACCAGGTCACTCTTTAAGCTACTTTTGCTATAACTTATATTTGCTTCTAGGATAATATCAATTATTTACAAAGAAAGCACACCAGGATCCTCTGCGATTGATACACCCTAATGAGACCAACCTCAAACGGTTCAATAAGAATGGCGTCCATCTCCAGTCCATTGCCATTAGCATACAGGAAATCCACTAAGAGACTCAAGGCTTGGAACATGCGCTGATAGAATACTGGGGGTCGCTGGAAAAGTGAATGATAAAAAATATATATACAGATAGGCTGGTTGCTCAGTCAGATTATTCAACAGGTCTTAGAAATTATCGCATGGAATTTTGCACTGCTTTTCACATCATACAGTTTGTATATAACTGAAACTTTTTACACAATAAATCAATAATAAAAAATAATGTTTATTAAAGTTTGGGAGAGGGAAAGGGAGAGAGAGAAAAAGACAGAGGCGGATAGATAGACAGACAGACAGATAGACAGACAGACAGGCAGACAGACACACAGGCAGTTAGAAAGACAGACAGACAGATAGACAGACAGACAGGCAGACAGAAAAAGAGAATGAGGACTAGCATGCCTCACCATTTCCTCCGTTTCTAGCACCTCCCTGAACTCCTCCAGTACTTCCACCCAGATAGAGGACAAGATGCGCTCAAAGTTTGTCTTCAGCAAGTGGCTGTTTAAGGTGAGCAAATTACTGTCTAGGTACTCGAGCAGGTCACTCACAGCCTGGATATGCACATTGATTACATTTGTGTTATATAGCAACACACCTGATATTTATTTCGAGTATTTATGTAGTCTGGGATGAGTCCAGCCACGGCCAGATGTCACCAAGTACGCTATACTGTCAATGGCTATCAGGTGGTAATGAATGTCAAGATCCCATCAACATGTGAACAAATCATTCACCCATGACAGCCTCAATGTAAATCAAAAATATTCATGCAAGGATGTGTAATAAGCTTTATGATAAAATTATTCAGTCATTTTAATCTGCTACATTTATATTTTTATCTCGAGACTAATTTTTTTTATGATAATATATATGAGGGCAATTTGTATTCGATTACAAAAGCAACTAAATAACACTGAAATGCCATGGGAGCGCTATAAATAGTCCCCTTTGTTTGCCACTTTCAATTACAATAACAAAATTAACAACAGGAGATACACACGTCTTTACAATATATAACATATTATCTAATATAACAAACTGCAGTCTGCCTAAACACCCTTCGTTTGTATATCCATGCCCATGGTTTGTCCCTCACCTCCTCTGCTGGCAAAGACTCCGGTGCCCAGTTCAAGTGGAACACATCTTTCTTTATGTCAGGTCGCATCTATTGAGAGAAACGGGATGCTAGAGTCAATGAAGGCATCTTTTTTTTTTTTGATCTAATATAATGATAATCAATGATTTAAACAGGAAATCAGATTCATGTCACGACACCTACTTTTTTCATGGCTCAGGGCAGATTCATTCTTTGGATGGAAATAGGGGATGTCCCTA
>JBCEWB010907102.1:20691-32902 GCA_039654565.1 Peronia peronii
GATTCATGTCACGACACCTACTTTTTTCATGGCTCAGGGCAGATTCATTCTTTGGATGGAAATAGGGGATGTCCCTATTTCATGCTTAAAATTGATGAATGGAATATCTACCATTGCACCTCACTGGAAATCATAGCAATTTCAGTTGCCATTAAAATTAATATTACATAGGTCCTGCCTTTCCAAAGTTTATTTAATTTGAAAACATTATTTAAACCATATACATAAGAACAAAAGAAAAACTGACCTTGAATCTATGAAAACACACAGACACACACACACACACACACACACAAACACCAAAACAATGCAATTTCCTCACAAAAACAAAGTTACTAGTTTTGAAAATGTTGAAGAAGCAATTAGAATGCCCAAAATGTCTGCTTTCCAAAATTTGCATCCACAAATTATGTTTTGGCTCAAAACATAATCATACCACATGAGAGCCATAACAATAATATTATTCGTAAAAGAAAGTGAAATATTAACACCATTTTTTTTCCAAATCGAATCTTTATGGGTTAATTTTAAAAGCACTTTGAGAGTTAATTTTTCTACAAAGACAAATCATGCCCTTGCTGAGCACTGACCTTGTCGGCCACTCTGTCCACCACCTGGCGGATTTTCCTGATCATCTCCTCGTCAGCCAGCTTGATGATGCCCTGAAGAGACGCCTTGCCTAGCAAACCAATGGACGCTTCTTTAGGCGGGTGAGGGTCGTCACGAGCCAGCTCTACGGCCTGCTGGATCTCGCTGAAGTCTAGCAGGGTGGGCAAAGGTTTCAGGGAGCGACGGACCTGCTCGATATTGTTGATGGTAATACACAGCTGAGGAGATAGAACAGAATCACGGCGTGATGAGCATTCTTTTTTATAGACTGCCAGACATTTGCCCTGTTATTCAGACTCAAATCAGCAGCAGAAAATGTCAGGAGAGATAGCATCAGCAAGAACTGCTAAGCAAACAAATCATTACAATACCACAATAACAAAAAAAACCCACCTTATCCATTTCCACCCATTTCAAGTAAAACAAAGAAACGAAGTCAGAAAAAGAAGCACAGGAAATCATTGCTCTGAAAGAACCAATACACAGTGAATAACAAAATTAAGATAGAAATCCCATTAAAATGAAGTCGAAATCATTTTTCTTATTAGTTTTCTAGATCATTATAGCATCGCTATCTGATTGTGACACGTACTTCTTCAGTCACATCAAATTGACCATCATCGTCATAGTAACCTTTCTCTGTCAGTTTGGTGTGCACAAGATCTGCGTACAGTTTGGCTCCACTGCAAATATCCTGCACGAATAAAGCAATAACATTATTATTATAGTATAATATGCATATGGTGCAAATACATTACGTAAATAATCCAAAACAGCCACTGATATTGTAAGAATAGTTTCGGGAATAATATCTGTATAAAAAACAACAAGTATTTTGTAGGATTGTTCTCCTCAGATGGCATTGATGTTGCATTGTGAAAATGCAAAGATTTTCTTTTTATAAAGTAATATGTGTGTTCCTCTGCGTATCATTTGATAATTCCTACATTTAATTTGTTCTAGATTTTGAAGAATTTAAGGGGCCATGAATTTTATGATTCCTATTGAAGATTCATTCTGACATATCTGCTGAACTCAAGATAGCTCATATTTTCTGTGAATTCATTGCGGCAATGAGGCAGTAATGTCATAATCGATGTCTTGCCGTACTTGGCTCTATGTGAGAAACTACCTAAGAACACTAAATGACAGTTGGGGCCTTAGATTCTACAGAAGATAAGAGAAAGAATCCGACGGACTATTTGGAAATCTTCTCCAAGAAAGGCTTGGGGAACAGCTCTGATGACTACCGCATTATGCAGCAGAACACTAAGTGGTTACAGTATATTAATAACGCCTTTTAACCTCCTGTGGGGGGTTATCTCGGCGGACTAAACAGTGCATGTCCTTCACAGATAAATGCTGTATTGTTGAATGGCCCTTGATTGTCTTAGGATAGCATTCATAGTCACAGCAGAGCCGGATATCATACACACAAACATATGGTTACTTGACTCACAGAGTCGCACAGATATAATAATTTATTACGAATTAACATCAACAAGATCTGACTGACCTCTGTGAGTTTGTAGACAAATGGATAAGCTCCCACACGATCTGGCCAGGCCAACTGTTTCCAGAACTCTGTAATCTGAGATACAGGATTGGAATAATGAGTTCCTGATTTTGCACACCACATAGCAGAATCTTTAGGTGGTGAGGTAAAGTTGATATTGGATGAGAGCTCGTTTTACCGTATGAAGTGCATGACATATGTGGAAAAATATGAAGAATGAATGGAAGCGTCAAGTGACACAGTCGGTCAGAAATATCATTTTCTGTAAGAAATATCTCTCAGTCTAAACATAGATATTACTTTTGTCTATACCTACAACCGTAACTGCATGCTATTGTTTATATTAGATTATAACATATTTTATGGCTGAGAGATCACACACACAGATAAAGACGTCCCATCCGTATTATGCAGGTATATGAATCCACTATGAATCTATCCACGAGCTCGCCCAAGGGATTAACCCCATTGAAGGAACAAAACAAGTTGTAAATGTGGAAAAGTTGTAGCAAAACAAATAAACGACATGGGAAAGAATTCTATTTCCTTGTATATTAAATAAAAATAAATGAACAAACACACAAATAACAAAAAATACAGAAATGAATGAAGGAAGGAAGGAAGGAATTGTTAATTAATTAAATAAAAAGGTAAAACTAGAAAAGACAAAAACAGTGACGGAATCCTAAAATTGTAATATCTCAGGAGGTAGTACTACTACTCACCTGAGTGAAACAACAGCACACGTCTACAGCGGATGTGCTGTACTTGACGGTGGCGTCTACATGAGCAACCTGAAGGAAGTCCAGAGAGAGCGGTCATGTTAAGTTTAAATTCCACAATTGGGATACAGACAATTTGATTCAAGTAGTATACTTTCTAGCGATAGTATAAGACGGTGCCCAGTCAATATACCATGAGATCAGGTCTCATTGTTAGATAACGCTTTTTTTTTTTTGTATAAAATAGTTCAGATTACTAAAATTGCAATACGTTGATCGGTTTTTAAAGAGTTGAAATCTGCCAAGTACGAACGAAATGATCTAAGATAAGTCTACTAACTGACGAATTCCTTATCCCTTTCGAGCATGGTTATCTCCATCTCTTCTGTTATCAAACTACCTTTTCCAACTCCACAGCCTTCCGAATGCGTCTGTCTGCTCTTTGCTGGGCAATAGTCAACCATTTACTGACTGCACACTTGAACCAGTGGTAGTAGTTGGAGATTGTGAGCTGCTTGATATCGCTGCCATAAAGAAAGTAAAGTGTCATAATAATGATTAAGCTTGTCAAACTTTGGTAAACTCGGATCCCAGAAAACATGAATAAGCTTAGAATAAGACTATGCTACTCACAAACAAATTATGGTTGTCTGTTTGTGCTACATATAAGGCAGTTGGTATAAGAAAAACCACTGCAAAACGAACCTTCATTAGCCAAAAGACTGGGCTAGTTTTCCAAAATCCAAACATTCCCTGTCTTGGTATCGCTATACTGTTTCTTAGTGACTCTGACAAACTAATGAAGCTAATGATTTCTCAAATCTGGTCCCTCAGAATCAGAGCTCGTAGTTGCCACATACTGTTGATATAGTGAGATTTTAACACTGCCACCTAAAGAAAATAGCTGGTAAATCTAAAGTTTTAATTGATTATTGAGGACGTACCTAGCAGTTCTTACAATAGTCAGGTCGCTGAGGTATCTAGTTATGTGGTTATCTTCACAAAGGAAGTTACACACAAGGACAAAATAGAGATATGATAAGATAAACTTTATTGTTCTAAAATTTTTTTTTGTTCTAAAATTTGTTCTAAAAAATTACTTCCATTCACAGTTGATCAGATGCAATACAGGGTTAAGGAACATTGCCTCAGCTTGATAAGTGTACCGCTGATGGCAGATTTGAGTTTCTTTAAAGCTCACGATAATGTTGAAAACAATAATAACATTACTGGAAATAATAATAACAATACTAGAAACAATATTGCGTTTTTACAGAAAAAAAGATGACAAAGCATATCTATGTCTTCTTGGTCTGTTATTTTTCTTTGAGGAGAAACAGCTCACAATCTGAATAAAACCTACCTACCATCTGATTGACTGACAGGTCTTACCTATGAGGCAAATGTCTGCCATATCTGGAGAACTCCTGCAGGTTCATGTACAGCTCGAACAGGGCTGTGTTCAGAGACAGTGAGCTGGTGCCGAGGCCTGAGGGTTCGTGGTGACAATCGTTTACCTTCAGAATCTTCTCAATATCCTGGTTCATCTCATCTCCCAGCTGCACGAGGAGCCGGAATAACAGGAACAAATATAATACCGGAAATAGTCATCTAGACAAAATATTACAGTATGCATTTATGTTTTGTCAAACACATAACAAATATAGTGAATGAGTTGGAATGATTTTTTTTTAATTCAATTATTTTGTTTTGTTTAAAGAAATAACGATCTGAATATCAATTTCAGGTTTTGTTATTTACGTTACTTTTTATCATTATAATCCAGCTGCCCATCTAACGATATGATAAAGCAAAATTCTTCGGGAAAAAGGGAGAAAGGCCTGAAACGTAAGAAATAAAATGCAAAATGTTGAAGGAAATAAAAGGAGATGAACAAAAGCAAAAACAGGGCTGGACTTTTTGAAATTTGTAATGCAATTTATTATGAAACGTGACAGTAAATAATCAGTTTTTGTCGTCTATAACATAATGCTTTCACCACTTTACAGAATTGTTTGACCCAGTCCTCAGTTGTATTCCATCTACTTTAGACATTCTTTATTGTCGGCCACTCATATGGTGATAAATTACAAATGCTTTTAAAAGTCTAACATTTTGTTCATCACCTTATTCGAAGGTTCTAGGCATTGGCATATGTTTTATCTCCTATTCTGACGGGTTCAAGCATCTATAAATAGGCATAGAAACGAAGACGGACGGCCCCGGAACATTACCGCGAAATGGAATAGAAGCAGCAGGATGAAAATAAAAGAATCTAGAAAGTTTCCAGGAAAAGGGCAGACAGACAAGGGCGGCAAATGAGGGCAACAAAAATATTAAGAGAGATATGACAAATAGGATAATATGTGAAATAATAGAAATTAAAAATTGTCTTTGTGAACGCAGTTCCAATTAAGCATCAAAGCTTTGTATTCGCCTAGAAATCCAATCAATCACAAATTCAAACATATAAACAAAACTTTGTTGTTGTTGTTGTTATTTTAATATCCATAAAACCAGTAATTTTGTGCTCGAAGTCAGATAAAGGAATTTTCAAGTACTGTGAGAATTCACTGGTATGCAGACTGTCGCTGAAATATGACTGCGCGATCTGGTCTGGCGTAAAAATGTTTGTTAAGCCCCCAACTTATAAACCATTATTATCTCTTTGAATTCATAGTGATCCCTAGAGAGGTAATAATTTCTGCCTCGTACGACATGCTTTCAAATTTATGCCCAGAGTTATGAATTATCCTTTATCCTGTTTAAACAGTAAGCAGTTCTAACATACTGAAATTTGAGACGGTACAATTATTATCATATCATTAAGCATGATTAGAAATTTCTTCCTTCGAACTTTCACATAAAAGAACGCCAATAAAATAAATCATAACAGATCAGGAATAATGATAAGTGCACAAACAATTAAAAATGTGCAATGCTAGAACTCAATTATGTATATTGAAGAATAAACCTTTAATTCTGCGGGAATGATAATAGATTATGGAAGGAACAAAATCACAACTGGCACGCCAGATTTTAAGTTAATGAACACGTGATTGGGAAAAGAAGCATTTAGTGACTGGTAACACTCCACACAATTTTCAAGTTGAAGAGTGCCAAAATGGTGCAAACGCTTAGAATTTTAACGCTAATCAAGATTAGTTCATACTTGTAAAATCAACAAAATGTAAGTGATAAACTGTAAAACTAAAATTGAATGAAAGTAGTGCATTATTTTGTCATGCCAGTGTTATTAAGACTTTCTAACACAGTGTCTTTTCGTGCACGTTCTATAACAATTTCTACAGCGATCTCTTTGTCTCCTCAAAGAAAATTCATTTAACCCAATTGTTTGAAAAACTGATGAACTGAAAATAATTATTTGCCACACCAGTCTAAATTTTAAGACACAATGTGAAACAATCATAATGATTTTATACATAAGATTCAAACAGGATTTATTTATAACAAGTAATTCCCCTGTTCATTTCATCTTTACATTGGATTGAGACATAAGCATGAGTTATTTATCGTTATTTATAATCAGATCATCTCCACCTGTGCGCTAAAGAAAGATGGAAGCAGAACAAACCGTTTCCCCCCTCCCCTCCACCCGATTTCTCCATAAATAAAGTGCTCAGGTATGAATACTGTTAAAGAATCTTGCCCTGTGTAGCACAAATGATTGGACGAACTCCCAGGAAACGTTTCCCATTGATCTGATCTTTTGCTGATAGCAGTTGATATAATTAAGATAACCGTTTAACCCCTAAGCTGCTGAAACTGGCGCCACAAGGCTTGTGTAAAGCATTCAACATATTAAGATGCATTTTTTTCTTAGCAATGACTCAAATTCTCATAGCAATACAAATATCTAAAGATACCATCCAAATCCTAAGTACACACTTTCGGAGAGACAAAAGAATATATCTAAAGATACCATCCAAATCCTATGTACACACTTTCGGAGAGACAAAAGAATGAACTTTCAAATATGATTGCAGTGAAAGGGCTAAGACCATTTCAAGTTCACTCGTATTTCATGGACAGCACTGCAATATCATTACATAATAATGAAGTAGACCAGTTCATCAAATTTGAGCGAGACATATTGTTTTTGTTTTTTGTTGTTTTTTGTTTGTTTGTTTGTTTGTTTTTAGTAGTAACTGTAGCAATCTCAGTCTTATTTTATAATTTTATATGATCTGCATTGTTCAGAAACCTCTTTAATTGATTAAATGATATAAATTTGTATCAGATGAAATACCAATTGACAGTTGTCTAATCATGGAACAAGCATCTGGTTTTGTTGTGAATGTCTTGAATTATTTCTCAATAAACATAGATCTAAAACAAAGTGCTTTTATTATCATAGAGTGACATACTTTTAATTTGTCTTTTATACATTCGTTTAATTACAAACATCAGACTTTGATTGCTAACGACAGAAGGACCGGAAAGTCAGGTCATCCTTTTCAAAACTGTACACAGTTTGATCTAAGAGTCTTCGAGCTGAACTTCCCACACAGCGGTATTTGTAATGTCGGAGCTTATGCAGATTTATGGTAATCCTAAGCTGCATAGAGAACATAGCCTGTACAAATTTATTGCAGTGCATAATAATAGTAACTAAGATAGGTGCCGTAGACCATGCTAGCCCAGTACAATACAAAAACTGTTCCCGCCCTGGAACAAGACGAATTCCTTAAAATAGCAAGGATATGGAGTTAGGTGTACTTTTGGATATTATTCAGTTTTGACAAGCTGATCACCAAATATAAGACAATGCAAACACTTAAACATTGGTAACTTTTATGAGTCTCTTGTTCATTGTTCGCTGGAACATAGGTATAATACTGTTTGTTAGAACTTGCAGATTTCCAGAGCGAGAACATGCAGCAGCGTGTAAACAAGAGACAGGGGCTCTAACCCGTGCATGATGACGAGATAACCACCCCTCTTAGAAGTTGAGAGACTTTCAAACACCGTAACCGTAACACGATGACTCAGTCAAGGGAACAACAACGACCAAAACATCATATTTTTGCACTTTCGATTAGGAATAACATGATGAGCTTAAGAATAACTTTCATGCTGTATTGTGAGTTAAACATAACATAGACAAATGAAACCGCATTGTCCAAATACGATGTCTTGTAATGAATTAATATAGACTAAGGGCTATCGCGGGTTAGATGGTTTAGGAATGTATTCATGTTAAATATTCGTTAATCTAACACGGAGATAAAGTGATCTCTTTCAATTGAAATAAAGTAACTGAGTGCCATCAGCTTTATACACAGAAAGGTTCGAACTCTTCTAGACAAAATAACCTTAATCCACAGTGTGTTTACTTATATTTGCCATGTTTACTGTTCAACTGAAACTACAAAGTGCTAAATGTTTAATATGTCATGCTACAAATACCACATATAAAGAAACAAAACATGTTTAACATAGTCAGTGTGGGCTTAGAAAGGCATCTGTCTCTTGTCACAGAAGGAAAGCGGGATGGAACAGGGAGAACAAATCAAGCAACAACAACATTGCATATACACCAACCTCCTCCTCCAGCCCTTTTTTCATATCGAAAGACAGCTAAGGGAAAAAAATAAATCATAAGAACAAACATAGAGATTGACCAGAAAGGAAATGAATTAATTGACCAAATGCATAGCCAACTAAGTATGAAAATGATTGAATGATAAAAAGATTACACATAAAGCATAATGATTTATCATATTTTCTTTTCGATTCAGTGGGGAAAAATTACATGTCATTACATATACCAAGAATCATAATTAGAGAATTTTTAACTTCTTTTTCCTTCTATCTTTAAAAAATTAATTACTCTATGCCATAGAAATATTTCTGTTTTTTTTTTCTGAATATGACAGTGAACCCAACCTCACAGTGAAATAAAACAAAGGTGTATAGAATATGAAGTGAATCACTAAAAGAGTCAGAGACATCATTAATATTTTTTCCATCCAGCACATTATTTTGTATGAGTGGGTGCGAGAAAGTGCCTGATCTACAACAACTCTTTACTACCCATAATGTCACATGTAATGCCGACACATCACATGTATTTGTATGTATCCTTTCATCAAAATTATTTGTATTTCAGAGGTGAATTCGTTTATATTCTTCAGTTCATAAAATGATTCCTTAGAGACGAAAACGTTTTCAAATGTCATGCGCAAAAAGAAAGTAAAGAAAGCGCCGTAATCTGCCTGACAGGAGGTTAATAGTAAAGGCAATGGTCTATCAATGGTTCTCAACTAACTAAGCTTGCAATGGAAGCTGCCATGCATGGAGCAAATCCATGAAACAGGAAGGCCAGATCAATCCACGCCACAATCACGAATAGGATACAGTAAGAGCAATATTATGATTTGCTTTTTGTTTCATTTTGACAAAGGTTTCCAACTTGAAAATATTTTAATGTCATTGAAGTTCAAGAGTTCATTGCTCACTTCTAAGATCTGACATCAATAAATCATTATCAAGGGAAGTAAATTTTGGTCCGTTTTGAAACCTATCAGTTCCCCATACATTGAGATAGTTTGCACTAAGGAATTGCTTGTTTGAAAACCTTTGTCACATAATATACACGCATGGCAAAGGGGTCGGCATTCAGGTTTATAAACTAATCAATATAACAGAGGGTGAATAAAAGATCCCTAAGCAGAATTTTTTTCAGAGCCCTATTCAATAAAAATTGGCATCTTGAAAAAAGCTACTCCTAGAACATCGGGTAATATCTTTAATTATTGCTGAATATTTATAGGAAAGACAAAAATTCAAAGACAAGCGTTAGAGAAGATGAACTTTAGAACAGCTTTATATAACAATGTGACCATAGCCGAACAGAAAAGAGATCTAACGTTGCCTTTGAAAGACTACAGGAGAAATGAGAAGAGAAGACTTTTTTGTTGCTGTTTATTAAAAAAGTCAAACTTGAGCTTAAGACGTTAAGCCCAGCACTGCGTTTAGTTTTATCAGTCGCAAGTTTGATGTCCACATTTTCCCATCCGTAGACCTAGACTTTTTTGTGAAATGCGGGGTCAAAAGCAAAAATTTAGAAAAGGGACTTTTCTGCGCTGGTCAAAATTGCTTGAAAGTGCGAAGTCTTTAATACTATCTATGTCGCTTTCATGTGTGAAATAGGTTACCAAAATAAGAACGGCCTGACTCAAATGCTTGAAACACCCCAGGAATGTCACCCAGACTGATTAGTTCACGAGCCAGAAACTGAAAGATAAAAATTACAAAGACTTCAGATTTCACACAGTTTTCTCGAAATGTAATTTTTGAATAGTATTTTGTTACTTTTTTAACCTATTTGTTTCAAATTTGGCCCGAAGCTGTTGTAAATGACATGTTTAGTTTTCGAAACTGTGGAGCAAAAGCAATTGAGGATAAAATCAACCCAATCAATGCTTTTTTTAATGTTGAGTCAATAGAAAAGTGAGGGCAAAATAGAAACAAAATCGCTGAAAATTGGCGCCGTATCCTGCTTCTGAAAACCAGTAATTTGTTAAATCTCAATTCCAATACTGCACCATTTTCGTGGCAATACAATTATCACACGTTATTTTTCTCGGCCATTTTCTAATTCATATAATATGAGAAGCGTAAATTTGCTCACTTTTATGCCGTTTCCTGATTTAGTAGAGTCGACTGCAGGATCCTCCTCCCCCTTCCCGTCCGTTTGCCATTCCCTCTCCCCGTGAACTATTATATTATCCCTCCTTAACTGCAGCTGGTCAGATATTGGATTAACATTCCAAACAGTGCATTACAACGATAATTGGGCAAAGGCACGAGAATAGCTTTATCGATTACATGTATCGTGTCACATTGCAAAATAGGCCGGGGTTCGCTTTAGGGCCTTACATGATAACCACATAGATATGACAAGCTTTTTGTGTCGTCCTAAGGAAAATCGGGTTCACTTTGCTCACAGTTTAATGCTATTCTTATCGGAAGACGAGTGAGATGTAGATCTGCTGATTCGCAGAAAAGTATATTACTTTTATGTGGTTAAAAAAGCAAGAAAGAAGTTAACTGTACAGAATATAAGATGACTGTAAACTTATATTAATAATGATTTAAACAGATTTGTTTTAAAAAACGTTCAAATGAAAATTTAAAACTAGAACTTATTCTTATACAAAATCTCATTTATCTTGTAGGATGGAAATGTTTCTACCCTGTGCTTAAAAACTTCTAGGAGACTTAAAAAAGAAAGAAAAAACGCAAGGAAAACAGTAAGTTTGCTGCTGAACGTCATGACTGAAAATGATGGCCAAAGGGGAAGCAACTCGTCTCGGAGACACAAGGGAATTAAGCACGATCATGACCATAGTTTATAGGGCTCAAAGGTCAAATTTTATCAGGCTAGGAGTCAAAGGAAATAACAACTAGTGAATGCAAGAAAAGAACGATGAGAAACATACCACTTTTTCCAGCTGTTTGTAAGTGACTTGGAAGTAATGAACGCCGGTGATTCTAACATTGAAAACAATAAAAATAATAAAACAGATCAATGACAAGTAGGCCAACTGCATGAAAATATTATGATCGAATGTATGATATAGATGAACTCATGAATTAATAAACAAATGGAATGAAGAAATGAGTGAATGAAGTAATGAATGATGAATACAAGATGAGAAGAAGGCACATACGTGTCTTTGTCGTGTAACAGTTTCATTGACGACAAAACTGAATAAAGATTTACACAAATAAATATAAATGAACGAATAAATACGTGGAGAAATAATGCAGGAACAGGACAGACAGATACAGAGGCAAAGCAGATATATATAGACAGAGAGACACATAGCCAAAGGGATAGACGGACAAAGGCATAAAGAACAAGACAAGAAAAGAAAGACAGGTAGAGAGGAAATCTGGACAGTCTGTGTTGTAAAATGACGCACTTCACATATAGAACTCACTCTTCAAAGAGAGCATTGTAATTGTGGTAGGCTTTGAAGACGTCAGCGTTGAGATGGTTGCAGAGTTCTATTAGTCCATGCAGCAGATCATCCTCACCCTGAGAAACACATAGGCTTGCGTTCATCAGTAAGAATAAAACATGTATTTTGTTGTTGTCATTTTGTTATATCAATGTTGTTCTTTTGAACGCTAAGGAAAGCATTCTTTTTTAAAACAAACGTTTCTTTCTATACTTGCAGAAATCTATTTGATCACACTTTCAGGTTTTAATTGGGCCTTTCATTTTGTTGTCCATCCATCCCGTCCGTCCGTCCGTCCATCTATCTATCCATCCATCCATCCATCCATCCATCCATCCATCCATCCATCCATCCATCCATCCATCCATCCA